>QEPC01015050.1:7782099-7805603 GCA_003113815.1 Sphenodon punctatus
ACAGGAGCTGGGGGAGAGACTTAGGAAGGGGAACAGAGGGAGAGACAAGGGGTCTAACATTCATGAAGATGCGAGGTCTCAAGTGCACGTACTTGGCTTGGTTACGATAGGCAGCCTATTAGAAATTATTCTTTTAAACAAAGACTCACCCTTGTGTCAAATGAAATGTCGGGAGCTGATGGAGTTTTTGTGCTTTGTGTGCTACAGTATAAAACTGAGAACCTTTGGGATTCATTTTGTGGTATAAGGTTTCAACAGGATTGATGCTTGACGGGAAGTAGATTTTAATGAACTCTTGAATGATTAACAAAGAATTGTAATATTACAGCAAGGCACAATAAGTAGCTTTAAATATTAGTTGCATCTAAAGCAAGACAGAGTACATAACTCCAGGTACCGAATTCTGCCTGTTGTTTGTGTGATCAGGGCCACCGCACTAGCGGAACTTAGAAATAATCTATCTGAAGTCCAAATACAAAATAGTTCAGGTATAGTACAAGCTTATCTCTTTGGCCTGAATTCAACCTATCTGTGACTGTGAAAGCATTATGTCCCATTGATTGTAGTGGAATTCAAGGCCATACTTATGTGCTACCCTTAATCGGGATACTTTTCTATATTTCGGAAGGAGAGTAATTTTTCTTACCAGATTCAGCAGTTGGAACCTGGGTTAATGTAAAACCATATTGGTAAGAAAACTAGATATAAGACTTCTAAAATATTGTATATAAAGGAATAGGCAATTTAAAAATTGTGTAGTCTTAGTGCAGCCTAGCGACAGCGGAGTGTTATGCATACAAGCATGGTTCTTGGATGTCTGGCTTGGCTGTCCTATGTCTCTTCTGAAGAGAATGTAAGCTTATTATTTGAAATAATAAATGACACTTAACACCAGTGCAGTGACATATTTAAAGGACTGCTGACTGACTAAGGGTGATTTCAGACGTTACTGCGGACCCCATTCACCACGGGCCGTGGGGTGGTTTGGACTACGGCCCGCGGTGAAGGGGCGCACCAACAGATGTGCGCAGCTGCTCTCCGGGCGGCGGGGACCAACGAACCACGGCTCGTGGTGAATGGGGCCCGCCGTAACGTCAGTTGTGGAATCGCGAAGGGGGCGGGGCCGCGCGGTGCAGTGTGCTGCCGCACGGCCCCTCCCCCTGCATTCCGCATCGGCTCTCCCCCTGTCGGACGGGCAGCGAGAGTGGCCAATCCGGCCGCACTCGCCACCGCGGGCGGCGGGGAATGAATTCCACCACCGGCAGGGGTACGTGAACAGACGTTACGATTCAGTCACCCCTGTCGTGGTGGCCATTCACCACACTTCTGGACCCGCTCGTGTCCTCAGGTCCAGAAGTGTGGTGAATGCAAACGCGGACTGCGTTTGAGTGTGGTTCAGGCGTGGTGAATCTTGGATGCGTCACGTCTGAAATCACCCTATATGTGTTACTAACAGTGATTCTTCAGTTAAAGTACAGGTTATTGTTTTTTTGTTTTTTTTTTAAATAAAGCTTAAAGCCCCAATTTTGTCTGAGACCCCCCCCCCCTTTCCCGGTAGTGCAGTAATGCCTATAAATGGAACATAAGAATTTTAAAATGTCATTTATAGTTCATTTTTTGTATATTTTCCCTTCCTGTTGTATGTTCCTTGTATGCATTCTTTTTCATTTGATCAGGATAGACATGGATCACAAAAGTGACAATTTAAATAATTTAATCAAGTTATTAAAGCACGATGGCTTTGTATTTCTACTAGAACAGAGTATGTATGTTGACTTTTTGGTGCTGCTAGGAAGCAATGGGCAATGGATACTTGAAAGAACTGTGGGAGTTATGCAAAACTGCATCTTGACCATGAATATTATCAAAATTTTGCTGGATTGACCTTATTTGAACTAGTGCTTAAAAATTTAGTGCTGTGTATTTTACATGCTGTTACACCACATTCCCCAGGTCAAATATTTTTTCAGGATCACACACTCTGTGAATCTGCCTACCTGCAACATTCCTGGTTTGTTGTAATGCTAACAGGGTGCATTGATCAGCTACAGGGACAGCTATACACAACGAATTTGATTTGCTGCAGAAAGGGGAAAACAAAGCTTGAAGGCAAACTGAATTAAAAATTGATTTTTAAAAAATTTAAAATACAACCGTGTCATGCATTTTTTTATATCTATTACACGTACTACTGTACATGCTTTGACATAAAACTATTTCAAATTATTCAGTTTACACAGTGTGCTGTGTATTGGACTTTGAAAAGAAGCCATATCCGTAAGGACCTCAGTGAAATTTAGGTCCAGAGTTATGCTAGCTTCTGTGAATATTAAAAGGTTATATCCAAATTAATTACAGTAAATCTAAAGTGATGGTTTTTGGCAAGGAGAAGAAATGTTATAAATGGCCTTTAGGTCCCCAAGTTATTCAGCAGGTCCAACGGTACCAATACTTGGGGGTAATTGTTCAAAATTCTGGCAGTTGGACCAATCAATTTAAATCGGCTACTGACCAAGCTTTGTGTACTAAAGGAGCCATTTTACGTTATTTTTTCAAGAAGGGGAACAACAAGGTTATAATGGCCTTGAAGGTATTTAATACCAAGATTAGGGAGCAAATCCTTTTATGGAGTGGCAATTTGGGCTGTTGCCCAACCCTTTAATTTGGATACCGTACAAATGACAATTCTGAGGAACATTCTCCAAACTCCAATTGGAATCCCCTCAGCGGCAATACGATTGGAACTAGCTCAAACAAGCTGGAATAACATAAGACTTAATACTCTTAACCTGACAGGGCTTCTTAGCCAGCTTGCTCAAGATCCCTTTAAGTCTGCTTGGTCAGTGGTTATGGACCAGCAAATACAAAAGCTGGGATTTTCCTTATCTTACTGTCTACTGAAGGGGTTCAAGGCAGCTAAAATTGAAGTATCCTCTAGATTGAATGATATTGCACATCAATTGGACCTCTCTGTTATTGCCGCAACCCAATCATTAGCCCCTTTTTCTGCTTTGGTCCCTGTTCAGGGGGTAATGGCTGCCTATTGGCAATATACTTGTACACCTATGCAGATTAAAAATTTTATGCTTGCCAGATTAAATGCCCTCCCTACAATGGTTTTGGAAGGGCGGCAGACCAGCGATTATGTCCCTTTGACCAAATCGAAGCAGAAACAGTAGGGCACGTTCTATTCGATTGCCTGCTCTATCCGGATCTCAGATTGCAATACTTAATGCCTCTTTTGACCATATTTCCAGGGAGAACAACCTCAGAGTTGCTTCTTAGGTGGCAATGGCTAGGGCCAACAAATTAAATACAGCCCTACTATCCTTTTTTCGGGCTAAAGGAGGCTCCCTTGTGGCACCCGCAATTAAAGTGTTTGCCCTGAAATGCGTTCCTCATTTGTTGTACGGGGGTGCATTTTTGGGCATTGGGCAAATTAAAGCTTCTGGCGAGGGTGCAGGATGCCTTTGTTCGGGCCCTACTGGCTGCCCCCGCCCAGGGATTAGTGACACCATTATTGCCATGGAGTGTGGGATGACCCTGCTACAGGAGAGGATATGGAGGGGAGACTTAAATTACTGGCTTAGGTTATAGTTCCAATTGGCTGCCCCCCTATCGCAATTGGTGGTGGTAGACATTAATTAAAAATTAAAAAGCTCCGGATTCTCACCGGAGGCATTATCACCCCTGGGGTATAAGACTGCAAACAGATTAGTGACCCAGCGACTGTCAGATATGCTCCTCCAGGAGCGGTATGCGACAGTAAGAGTAAGCAGCGCTCTGGGCCGCTATTTTCTCTTGATGAATGGGGCGGATATAACTGTCCCTAGAGGCTATTTGGATTCTGGGCTCTCACCAATGAGTAGGAGATTGGGTTTTTTTGGCCCGGGTAAATTATTTCCCATCTGCAGTGACGGAGGGTCGGTACTGGGGTACTCCGCTGGCTGAACGCCTGTGCTCTTGTAAATTGCAGCACACAGAATCTATCAAACATATTATTCTAGACAGCCCCCATTACGTGGATGCCTGGGAGAGGTTGTTATCCCCTTTGTTGGGTACCCATGTTGGGAAATCCTGGGAAACCTATGTTAAAATATTACTCCGAGATCCCTCTTCAGAGGTTTTGCACCAGGTGTCATTGTTTTTACTTCAGGTGTCTGCTAGCAAACTACATCCCGGTGGCACGATCTCCCTATAGTTTGCAGTGGTTTTAAGCTTTTGGATGGAACGGCCATATTGGTAGATTTCATATTGTACATTGGGATAGTGTTATTTATTGGTTCAAACTAATGCGTGTGAACTAAGGGTTTTTTGTTCGTACTGATTTTATGTTTACTTTAACTATGGATGATATTATTTTAAAATTGTGGTGACCACTTTGATAAAGCTATGTCTGTGTACTGTAATAGCCTACGGCTAAACAGTTTGTAATGAATGTGTGAATATGAATAATATGTGAGAGTTGCTTCTTATTTTTTTGGCTGATTCACATCCAGATCTCTCACTCACTGTGACTAAATTTTTGGTTCAGGCCTTCAACTGCGGGGACCATTTCCTCAAGTCCTAAATCTTTAATTCAAACAAGGATGCTTGTTTAAGTGACTATTCAGGGTAGCGTAATCTGTTAAACTTCTCGTTAGTATTATATTTAAGATTTAAAATAGGGTGTTATGATGACTTTTGCTATTATATGTTCATGATTTTTTAAGTACTAAACAAACCTGTATTCTACTGGCTATGACCTGATGCTCACGCTATAAATAAAATGTGATTTGATTTGAAGGTTATATGAAAGTGTAGGCTGTTGGTGGACTTGGCCTTTGTAATATTTGGACTTACTATGGAAATGTTTTTTATATTTAGTCCAAAAAAAGTAGCTGCTCTGACTTGACCTTGTGTTCCTTTTTCAGTCAACTAGCTGCATCTGAAAGCCCTAGTCCCAGGACACAAAAGGGTGAGACATGGCCTAGATAGGAGAAGAGAGGCTGAGGCTAAGCAGGCAGAAAGAAGAAGGTTCTGCTATATCTCTGACTCATCCTGGTCCCTTCTACTCTTGCTGCCTCAACAAATTGAGCATCAGTGACTCGGGCTGAGAGTGGCAGCATGGGTTGGATTTATATCCCACCCTATCCCCTGAGGCTTAGGGCGGCTCACAATAAGTACATAAAATACAAACATTTCTGATCCTACTAGATCTCTCGGCCGCTTTTGATGCAGTGGACCATGGGCTGCTGTTGAGACAGTTGCGAGTCCAGGGGGGCCTGGACGGGACCGTCCTTGGGTGGTTCTGCTCATTCCTCTCAGGGAGAAGCCAGTGGGTTTTGCTGGGGCCTGAAACATCTAGCCCCCAGGCTCTGGATTGTGGCATTCCGCAAGGTTCTGTCCTGTGTTCATTATTGTTTAATGTGTATATGCAGCCCGCGGGGGAGATTGCGAGAGGGTTTGGGGTGCGCTGTCACCAATATGCTGATGATACTCAGCTGTACCTCTCTCTCTCAACCGACCCAGGTCCTGCCATCTCAGTACTCTCCCAGTGTTTGGAGGCCGTGGCAGATTGGATGCGGCAGAGCAGACTGAGGCTCAATCCCAATAAGATGGAAGTGATGGTGGTGGGGAGGGCGAGGGAGTCCTAGAGGGGGTCCACCCTCCTGTAGCCCAGCACGTTCAGAGTCTGGGAGTGTTTTTGCACTCAGACCTCTGCCTGGATCGACTGGTGGAGGCGGTGGCTAAAGCCGCCTTCCACCAGTTGTATCTGGTGCGGAGGCTGCATCCTTCCATTTCCAGGCCTGACCTGGCAACCCTCATCCATGCCTTCATTATCTCGAGGCTAGACTACTGCAACGCGCTCTACGTGGGACTTCCCTTGAGGCTGGTTCGGAGGCTGCAGCTAGTGCAGAATGCGGTGGCTCGTCTCCTTACGGGGATGAGCTAACGGGAGCATATCATCCCCGTGCTCCCCAGTGGACCCCTTCAGTCCACCGGGGGTGCCTTTCTGGAGGTCCCCCGTGTAAAACTGGGGACCACTATGTTCTCGGTGGCTGTGCCATGACTCTGGAATTCCCTCCTGGAGGAAGCCCACCCGGCCTCAGGTCTGCTGGCTTTTTGTTGAGCCTGCAAGACCTGGCTGTTTGCCCAGGCCTTTGGGGAGAGTGGGATAGTTGGGGGGGGGGGGGGGGAGAGAAAATTTGGGTTTTTTAAAATGATCTTTAAAAAATGTTTTATATTATTATTGAATTTTAGTGTATATTATATTATTTTGTACGCCACCCCAAGATGCCGTAGGCATGAGGCTAAAAAATGCAAATAAATAAATAAAAATAAATAAATATAAAATACATAATTAAAAACCCATAAAACTACACCCCATCCCCGTCTATCCCTGCCCATTAAATATCTGGCTGAATAAAAAGGTCTTGCACTGTCTCCAGAAGACATTCAAACTAGGGCTTAGGCGAACCTCCAAGGGAACGGAATTAGAAAGCTGTGGGGCAGTCTCCAAGAATGTGTCTCTGCGGACCCGAGTTGTATAAAACTGGGCCAATGGGGCAAGAGGGTGCACTCAGTAGATCTTAATGACCACAAAGGAACATAAGGAGAGAGGTGGTCTTTCAGATATGTAGGGCCCAAACCGTTTTGGGCTTTAAAGATCAATATACCATCACCTTGAATTGTGCCCGGAACGCTATAGGTATCCAGTGCAGGCTCTTAAGCACTGCTGTAATGTGCTCCCAGTGAACCACCCACATTCGAGGTGGGCCATCGTATTCTGCACAAGCTGTAGCCCCTAAGTGGTTGTCAAGGGCAGCCCCATATAGAGTGCATTGCAGTAGTCCAGCCTCGAGGTAATGAAGGCATGGATGGCGGTGGTCATATCTACGTTGGAAAGAAAGGGACGCAGCCTTCTGACAAGATGAAGTTGATACAAGGAACTCCTGGCCACAGCTGTTACCTGACCTTCCGGGTGCACCTGAGGATCCAGGAGCACCCCAAGGCTACTCACCTTAGTAGCGAGGGGAGGCAGGACCCCATCAATTATGGGAGTCCCAATCCACCACAGGGCTGGCCAACCATCATCATCTCAGTCTTGTCTGGATTCCGCTTTAGATGGCTCACCCGCATCCAGTCCCCAATAGCAGCCAGGCAGTTGCTTACATGAAGACTGCAGGGCCTGGGTCAGATTAAAAAGATTTGTGTGACGACAGCATATTGAAGGCAAAGCACCCCAAATCTATGTACAATGTCACCCAGGGGCCTTAGATACATGTTGAACAGGAGGGGAGAGAGGCTGGAACTCTGCGGGGACTCCACAAGAGAGAGGGGCAGAACATGACTGGAAGCCACCACTGCTGACTAGGAAAATTCTTCGTACGTCTAGATTTGAGGGGAGTCTGTCCCTGTTATCTCCCCCAGGACTGACACGCTGGTGACCCTGGGCTATCAGTGGTTCTCTATTGTCTAATGTAATTACATCTGTTATGGCATAACTTGTTGCAGCCAAATTACATTTTTCCAAGGGTACTAGAACTGTAAAGACTTGCACTACTTTAGATGCAAGTAGTCCCACTGAATTCAGTGATGCATGTAGTCTGTGCTGGAGGTGTAGAAGTTTCTTGTAGAAACATGTGTCTACTGAAACCATCAGGGAGTCAAACAGAACCTGAATCGAAAACCAGTTTGATTGAACCTTTTATTTTTTTCCTTGAACTTGAGCTTGAATTGGTATTTGAAAGTCTTTGAGACTGGACTGAACAAAAAAAATAAATCCATGTAAGAGTTTGACTAAAAACTGATTTCATGCTGGCCCTGGACTGTGCCTGCTTTCAAATCCACATCTGGGAGGAGTTTTATTCTATGTCCTCTTCAGGGGCTGAGAATCAGCAAGCATGTTGCTTTATGGCTGCAGTCCACTGTAGTGTGTCTGTGAAAGTAAGTAGTGAAAAGGCCCTGGGAGAGAACCCAGCAAGATCACAGGCAATACAGAGTGTGGCAGGCCCCCATCAGTGTAATGAGGGAAATTGTTATTGTCTCTCTGTCCAGGCTCTGTCTGTTAGAGGTAAGTGAGCAGTTGGTGCCTGGGAACTGCCTTATTGTCTGACAAGGGCTGCTTGCACAATTTACAGGAGGGGGCCTGGAACTTACGTGAGGCAAATTCATAGAGGGGGAACTTGGGAAATTTTGAGCCCTGTCATCTGAGTGTGAAATCAATGCGAGAATTGCCCAATGATGCTTTTATCCCGTGCCTGTGCGCCCACGAGATGGGCTTCATGTGAGTTTCCCTGTCATGAATTTGCCTCACGTAAGTCCTCCGCTCCTGTAACTTGTGCAAGCAGACGGTATCTCATGCAGCCTGAAGGAGGAGTCAGCCCCAGCAATGAGAAGAATTATTAATATTTTTATGAAAAAAAATCTTATCCCACCACCTCCTGCCAAAGGCAGCTCAGGGTGGCGTAGAATGAGGTGGAAGGGCTCATTGGATATAGTGTTCTGGTTTTGGAGGGTTTCTGCTAACACTTCTCCCAAGGTTTGGGGGTTTGCAGTTATTTATGCAAAGAGAAGTAGGCCAAGTGGTTAGAGGAAGGGAACTGGGGGAACAAAACCACGTGGTTTACATGTGTAAAATTTACACTTGCTCCCTCCTGAAAATCTACGTCTTCTGTTAGGCTTTTCTTGGCCCTTCACCCCAAGAGACTGTTCCTGATGCTCTACCATTCTTTCATTCAGAGTCCCTTTCTCTGTGTAAGTTATTCACCTGCAACTTCTCAATTTTGTGAACTTATTTTTGTCTCTCACTTTTGTCTCCTACACTGTAAGCCCATTGGGGTAGGAGTCTGTCTTTAATGATTGTTCAGTGCGTTTCGATGACTACGATGATGATTTTTTTTATTCCCTCCCCCCAACTTTCTACTGACTCAGTAAGATTGTGGCAGTCACTGAAATGTTCTGTGCCACAATATGTTTGTGTAAAATGTATAGTAATGCCTTGACCCTTGGGATGAATTCAGCTGTTAACTTACTGCACCCCATTTTGCAAATCATCATTACTAAGGCTAAGATTTTGTCACCAGAAATATCTCCCAAAATCATGGAGACGTCATGGGAAAATTTGAGAGAGTCATGGTTCCCCCGCTTGCCTGTGATTCAGCTGCAAATCTTACCTGCGGCGGGTGCAGCACAGCTAAATCAGGCCGGGAGAGGCAGCAGGAGGAATGGGGCCATTTAAGCAGGGGCTGCAGCAGGAGTAGGCTTCACCCCACACACTCCTTCACCCCTCTCCACTCACTCCCAGTCCCTCAAGGTTAAGCATGCAGCTGCTCCTCACGCTTGACCACAGAATAACAGCAAACTTTATTGGCTAAGGAAAAGGCACACAAGTTATTTTTGAAACATACTGCAGTGGACAGGGAGGTATGAGAGGCATCTCTCTAAGTGCCTCCTCCTTGGTTCCTGCTTCCACTGCTGTTTCTACTTCCATCCCCCTCCTCTTCCCCTTGCAGCTGCTGCTTCTCAGTCTTCTCTCCTCCTGCTGCCACTGCTCTTAACTTCTGGCCTCCATCCTGCTGTGTTGCCTCTGCCGTAGCTTGACTGGTCTTGCAGCCCCTCCCTGGCTCTCCCTAGCTTCTACATAAGCTGCACTTATGCCCAGCTAGTGACCGCTCCTGTGCTGAGGGGGAGGCGTGGCTGGCCTCGCAATCCCTCCCCGACTCTCCCAAGCTCATTGCCTCGCTGACAGTCCGGCTTGGGACAGCTCTTCCTGCAGCAACGGCAGCTTTGCTGGCCCCACAGCTCCTGCTTGACTCTTCCAAGCTCCACATGCCAGTAATGGAGGAAGTCATGGATGTCTCTTGAAGTCATGGAATTGTGACCTCCATGACAAATGATGAGCCTTAATCATTGCTCCCGTTTTAAATCTGTTGTTGGTCTGAACCAAAACTGAGTTAGAACAACTTTAGTCATAGCTGAACCAGAGCTGAACTGAAAAAATAACTGGTTTGACTCCCTGGAAACCACTATAATAAAAATCCTTTCCATTCCTGGAGATTGAAATTCCCAAATGGGAGGCCTGTAGCTTGATGATAAGCACAGAGCCTCCCTTGTTCAATTACTACACACCAATTTATCGGTCCCTCTTGAAATGATCTTTTTCTTTACAATTAAAGCCTGCAGAACTAGGAATACTTGCTGTAAATTCACTGTAAGTAAATTACAAAAACATAATTTACCTGATTGTTTTTAGCAAGCTAGCAGCAGTACGTTGCTCGTGGCGATCATCTAGGCTTCTTAAAATAAAGTAATGAGAATGTGACTAACCTCTTGTTACAGTTGAACAGTATTTTCTATAAATCATTAGTGTTTATAGAAATCATAGGTTTTATTTATTTATTTCAATGTACTTATAGCCCGCTCCCTCCTGCTTGCAATGGCAGCTTGGGGCGGCTCACAACATTGTTAAATACAGTTAAAATAATTATAAAACTTAAAAACTTATTAAAACTATACATTCATTAAAAAGAGCAGAACTTTACTCCTCCCCCCCACCCCCCCGGTGGATATCAACTCCTAATTTTAGTTTTATTAGCATATAGATTTCCTTCACCTTAACCTTAAGCCATTACCAAACGTGTGTGTGCGTGTTAAAAGCTCCTGTAGTAGAGGAAAATTAGTAGGAATCCGTGACCAGTCTACGGGAACATAGAGTTGAAGGTGGTTTCTATTAGGAAAAAAGATGCTGAAGTGATTGGAAAAGGGTACACTTTTCAAAAGCTTGAGCATTTTCTGCTAGAGGACTGAATTCAAAATGGCCTGAAAAAATAAAAAAATGTCATGTTGTGACTGGCTTCAAACTTTCTAGCGTTTTTTTGCACACTTTGGTGTATTTTTAATATTAAAAACCCCTTCGTTTTACTTTTCAAAAAATTCAGCTAATTTTCTGAAACAAGTTTTCCAAATTGGCCACCAAATTCTTTAGGGTACAATATCTCGGCTATTAGACCTTCCAGACAGGTGGTTTTGTGTTATAACACAGGTTTTAGGGATTGTTGAGTTAAAATTTGACCTCCTGATTGTTATGCATGAGACCAGGGTTCTATTTCCACATGGCAGTTGGCAGTTGAATCCAGTAGAAAACAAAAAGTTTCTCATAATACTGCGGAAAATCATTGTTTCAAGTAAAATATGTGACGAAATGAGAACTAGTAATATTTCAAACATTTTTTATTTTAGTGAGATTATTTATTGTTTATAAGCATCATATTGACATATTTATTTAAGGTAAGGAAGTACAAAATGTTGCAGTCACTTTCTAATATTCCTTATTGCTGTCAAAGTCTGTACTTGAATCAGTTTCAGTTTCAGATTTACATTCATTTTTGGATTCTTCTGTTATGGCTGCTGTGGCTTTATGTTGTCATTCGGATGATATTTGAAGGCAACAGTTGCTTTCTGTATTTTAAAGGTATACGTTTCCTGTCTACTCTTGTCCAGCCACACTTTCAAATGGTGACAGTGGTTTATCAGGCTTATTGTAGTGGAACAAGACACATGCTTGGCAATTCACGCGCTGTACATGTAAAGAATGGGAACTGTCAGGTGTCAATCTCTGGGCGGCTTTTCTATTCATTCTTTTCCATTCTGCTGTATGCGCCGTAGCTAAGTTTGTGCTAATAGAAACTCCATAGACAAATTTGATTGTGAACTGTCATAGCATCTTCAATTACTGATGATAATGACAGACTTCTTCCTACACCTGACAGGAGCTTTCTTACTTCTTCCAACGTCACTGTACGCTTGTACGCTGATTTCTTTCCTTGCCTAAAGAATCCAGAGACTGCATCTGCTCCAGTGTGCATGTATAAAGGAACAATTACTTCAGCCATTTCTTTTGAGCAAAGTTGTTTACAATCCTAAATTTCTTCCTTTTTATTCCAAGAGTTCCATCCACCTCGTGGGCTACATAAGCCGCAAGGTCCACAACGTAGGTGTCTCCTAAGATCTGTTAGACGATAATTCCTCAGTTTTGAGTAAATGAAAGAGAGTATAGTATCTGCTTCTACGTTATGGCACTGAAAATCTGTTACTTTTGCAAATTTCTCATAGGAGAGCTACCAACAGTTGTTCCTAATGGAATATGTAAATCTGATGGCTGGACTTTGTTGAGCCAACATCCTGAATTCATCCCTCAGAAATTGTTGAAGTTCTACCTTGTTCCCAAGACTCTTTGGAGGCAAGCATCTTAGTCTCTTTTGAGAAACACATTTCTCGTTTCTGTAGCGACTGCTGTCCTCCGTTCACGTTCGCTGTCCTGGATGTTAATCTGCAAGTCATATGAATTATTTACGTATGTGATCATTTAAACTTGAGAGCGTCATGCAAGGACAACTGAAAATAACTTGTGTAATCTGCCGATGTGAAGTTTGTTTTGTCATTCTTTCCTTTATCCTCAGCAGAAGGAGTAGCAATCCTCCAAATGAATCCCATATCTAGAAGGGCAATATAACTTGCAGTGTGATTTAATGGATTGACATTTAATAGGTCAACTGGCTTTGACTTCTGAACTTTGACTCACGAGTTGATTGCTGCTTCCACGTAACTTCCTCCTGCGGATGTGTCCTATATTATGGTGCTTCCGTTTCTCTGGTACTGATTATGAAAGCCTATTCTGCCTGAAAAGTTTCTTGCAGCAGTAGCTGTAAGAAAGTTAAAGGCACAGCTGCTCTCCATTATAAACGGGACTGCTGAAGCCCCGATTTTGAGGAAACCGCTTGAGCTACATTTCTGAAAATGTATCTATGACTATAATTTGTGGGGACTGTCATATGTGCAATGATTGAAGAAGATCCATCCAGAAAATAAAAATGTATGACTGTTTAGAGTTAATCAGTTGTTGTCAAAATGCACAACATCCTGATGATTTTGAATCCTATCTCCTCCCCCTGGATGAGTTGAGCCCCCAAACTTCACAGACTTGGAGCATGAGATTGACACCAACTGCTACTGTAGTATGATAGTGATTGGTGGAGCCAAAACCAAGTTATTAGATTTAAAAATCGAGTCTGCAGGCTTGTGTAGTAGATGTGCTCATGCTTATGCCAGCAGAGGGGAAATCCGGGCAGTAAGTTTCAACAGCGTGAATGAGGAGAAGGGAGAAAGGCGAGGACTAGTCACCACCTCCCTCCCTCCCACTCACTCTGCTGCTGCTCCTCAGCGCTTGCTCCCTAAGCCACAGCCAGCCCGGCAAACAGGTCCGCTTCCTACATCTGCAGCGAGTGCTACCCCCCCCTTCCAAACCCCTGCTCCTACTTGTTACCGTAGGCGCTGCTTTAGCCCCGCAAATAGCAACAAGCACCCAGTACCCTCCCCAATGCAGATGTGCCTATGGCGGCACCGGAACATGGGTGCTTCCCGTGCTCAACGGGTAACATGTTCATTTCAAGGGCACAGTCAGGCATGGTACATTCCTCCCCCCCCCACCCCCCCGGTGAATTTCAAAGTGCCACGGTGGGAATCTCAGCCAGAGCCACCATGGTTTGCACCTGGGTGAGCTGCCCCCATGCACAGCGGAGCTCCCACAGTCAGCAGGACCCTCCTGCAGCGGGGCTCCTCAGTAAGGGGAAGCCCTGGGACCCTAGGTCTGAGGGGTGGGAGAGCTTTCTTCTCTGGTTGCCCTTCCATTCCCAGCTATAAGGCTGGGGGCAGGGGTGTTATGGACGGGGTATGGAGATGGGGCTTATGGCCCTGGGAGGACAGCCACACCACACTCACCCGCAACCAGACTCTTTCTTCCTGAGGGGGCAGCCGCAGTTGCGGGAGGAAAACACCCCTCAGGTTCTTACATGGCCCAATGACTCTCCAAAGAGAGACGAGGCCTAGATCATCATTGGGGGGTGGGGGAGAGAGACAACGAGGCCCTGAGCGATGCCCCCACTCACGCACCTCCAACACCACAGGCTCCCTAGTATTTCCCCAACACTCCCCAAGCAACCCCCCCAGCAACATACACTGTGCTCTAGGGGGATAAGGGGGATGAAGGAGAGTGCCACACAGTGAGGGGAGAAGGGAGTGGCCCCACAGGGAATACGGGGATGGGCACGAGGAAGGACAAGTCACTCAGGATTGAAGGGAAGGAGGGGTTCCACACAAGAGGTTCAACACAGTGTTCTCCAATCACCCTATACAATGTACACACACACTCTACCACTCGTACCGGACTCACCATTCTCACGCTCCTCGCACTCGTTCGCTCGCCACTTGCTCCGCAACTTTGTTCCTTGCTCACTTGCCAAATGCAGGGGGCCAGTCTTACAGCTACGCTGATCACCGGCGTCTCTGTGAAGACACGGCCGCCCTGTTATACTACTAGCTCTGCCCCGTTTCACCCGCAGACGCTCTGAGCATCGCAGTGCTCCCACTGGCCCCGCCCCCTCGTTACTAGATGCCGCACATGGCGGCGATGCCCTGACCGCCAGCTGGGAGGCCTCCGCCCCCACCGGCGTCGCACGTCTCCTCTTCCCCCTTCCTATTGGTCTTGGGGCAGGGCCCCCAACGTGGCCGTGGACCCCTACGGGCCAACGACGACCCCAGCGATACCGGTCCCTAATAGCACCCCCACCCCAAAGCCCCCCCCCCCAGTGAGGGCCAGGTTTGTAGGGGTAGTGGGAGTGGAACAACCGAATGAGTCGTGGTGCGTGCACGGCAGAGGCAGGTTCCCAGGAGCGTTCAGAGGCATCGTAACCCTTCCAGCCGATGAGATAGAACAAGGACCCCTGGGAGAGCTTGGAGTCCAGGATAGCGTGGACCTCATATTCCGGAAGTTGAGCAATGCCGCCCACAGGGGGCGGTGGTGCAAGATTGGGAAACAGAGGTGGGTGATAGGGTTTCAAAAGGGACACATGGAAGACTGGATGACAATGAATGTAGGAGGGGAAGGGTAACATAGTACGTAACAGGATTAACCTGATGATGAATGGGGAAAGGCCCCATGTACCTTTTAGTCAAGCTTATCTGAGGATCGGATGGATGGATAATGGTGGCGATAGATCCACGCAAGATCCCTGGCAGTGCACGAGGGAGCAGGCTGGCGATGTCGATCGGATCCGAAGAGAGCTTGTACCGTTGCCAGGCGGTTCGGAGCATGGCATGGGCGTGAGCATGGCATTGCTGCAGTCTACGAATCATAGCTGCTGCAGGGGGGACAATAACTGCAGGAAGATCGGGGAGGAAGAGTTAGGTATGGTAAATGGAAGTGTGTGGGGTATTGTTATAGGCAAACTCAGCGAGGGCTAAGTAATCCAACCAATCGTTTTGGAGGTAGTCAACATAACGGAGATACTGTTCTAGGGACTGGTTGGTGTGTTCAGCCTGTCGGTTGGCTTGAGGATGGTAAGCTGTAGTAGGAGCTAGGTGAACTTTCACAGTGGCAAACAACGTACGCCAAAATCAGGTGATGAACTGAGAACCCCTATCTGAGACTGTGGTCTGCGGAAGACCATGAAGCTTAACAATGTACTGCAGGACTAATTGGGCTGTACGCTGCGCTGTTGGTAATCCTTTACATGGGATAAAATGTGCCATTTTTGTGAATTGGTCTGCCACAACCAGGATGGCTGTATGTCCTTGAGTGGAGGGGAGGTCAACAATAAAATCCATATTAATTCTTTGCCAGGGGCCCTTTGGAAGGGGCGCTGGCTGTAATAGCCCTACCTGGGCTGTTCGCGGTGTCTTGGTACGACTACACACCTTGCATCCGTGGACATAGGTCTGGACGTCTTTTTTCATTGCTGGCCACCAGAAATGTCGCTGCAGAAGTTAGTGTCCGGCGTTGACCGGGGTGTCCTGCAAGTGGGGCATCATGGTGAGCCCATAGAACTTTCTTCTGTGCTGCCTGGGGAACTATTATTGCAGTTTGATAGGTTCTCAGCCCCTTTGCGACTGAAGAATGTGGTGTGTGTTGGAGAGAATTATCCCTCTGGGTAAGTCTTTGAAATTGCATAAGTGTCATACCTGCGGCAATGAAGACTTTCTTGTGCAGCAATCGTTCCCCCCGCTTTGCAGGCTCTGAGGTGGTCTCATAACATTGGGACAGCGTGTCAGCGATGGTATTACTCTTGTCGGACCGGTACACCACCTGAAATGAAAAACGCGCCAAAAAAGGGGCCCAGCGAGCATGCTGAGAGTTCATTATTCAGGCTGTTTGTAAATAGACAAGATTTGTATGGTCTGTGAGGACCTGGACTGGGTACGCTGCTCCTTCCAGGTAGTGTCGCCAATTGTCAAAGGTCACCTTTATGGCCAATAACTCTGTCGAGTACCGTGTAGTTCCTCTCAGCAGGAGTGAGTTGTCTGGAAGAAAAGGCACAAGGTAACAAAAGATCATTATCCTGTGCGCTTGAGATAGTACAGCACCTACTGTCACACTGGATGCGTCTGTTTCGACGGCAAATGGTTGATTAAAATCGGGGTGCTGCAGAATAGGGGCCTTAGTGAAGGCGAGTTTGGCCTTTTCAAATGCTTGTCTCTGATCCATAGACCAGTGGTACGACTGCCCCTTTTTCAATAATTTGGTGAGAGGGGCTGTAAGGCGGGCGTAATTAGGGATGTATTGTCGATAGTAATTAGCACTGCCCAAGAAACGTTGTAAAGGCTTCACCGCCAGGCGGGAGGGCGGCCAGGCTGTAATTGCCCGGACCTTCTCTGCGTCCATACGAATCCCCTGTGGCTATACAATAAACCCCAAGAAAGGAACTACCTGCTGGTGAAAGGCACATTCGTCTACCTTACAGTACAAGTGGTTTTGAATAAGTCTTGACAACACTGTACGCACGTGACGTACGTGTTTTTCTGGGGTGTGCGAATAAATTAGGATATCGTCTAGGTATGCAACAACATATGAGTCCAAGATGTCTTGAAAGATGTCATTTATAAGGTGTTGAAAGGCTGCAGGGGCATTAGCCAGGCCATAGGGCATTACCAAATATTCAAAAAGCCCATACCTGGTGCGGAAGGCTGTTTTCCACTCGTCGCCTGGTCGAATGCGGAGAAGGTTGTAGGCTCCCCGCAAGTCCAACTTAGTGAATACTTGCAGTCTATCCAATAATTCGCGGATGAGGGGTAGCGGGTAGCGGTTCTTCAATTTGACGGCGTTTATTCCCCTATAATCAATGCATGGTCGTAAGCCCCCATCCTTCTTAGGGACAAAAAAAAGAGGTGCACCGGCCAGGGATGTGGAAGGATAATATTTGAAAGACCCAGGGATTAGGTGATGGCACAGAGGGAAAGTGATATAAAAAAAGATCGTATCTGTGGAAACACGAATAAATAACAAAGAATCTTTGATGTAGTAGGAGGTGCATCTCCCTTTTCTACTATTTGCATGGTTTCAGAATCTTGTTAAATCACCTAAACATCCTCCTTTTTGTTAATCATATGAACAGAGCTGTGCTTTACAGCAATATGCTTTCACCATAGTGTAATTGATGCAGAATGCAAACTAGAGCTTGGGAACAGTTCCCTTCTCTTAAGAAGAACAATGGTACATCCCTTCGATTCTGAACCTCCACTAAATTGGTCACTGTGCATTTCATTCTGTTCCCGGCATTGCAAGACTGTAGGTAGGTATTAGGGATGTGCGAACAGAACGTGGTTTGGATGATCGGATGTTCGGTCATTCAGTTCAAAACCCGGGTTCGGCTGTTCAGTTCAGCCGAACATCTGAAAAGAGTGCTATCGATACCGATAGTGAATTTGAAGATTTTTCCCCCCAGTATTGGTATCATTTGGCCCTGAAACAACTCCTGGTCTCCCCCCCTGGTGCCAGGAAGTCTGCTCGTCAGCTGCCTCCCCCTTCCAGTCATGTTTTTCCTGCCCCCGAACTCATCCAAACTCACCTGAACGTGACTGAATTGTTCGGCCATTTTCGAGTTCGTTTCGGACGTTTGTTTCGGACGTCCGAACAGACCAAGTTTGGACCGAATTCCGAACCACGTTCGCGCTCCCTAGTGGGTATCATCCAGTATCCTTGCAATTTGGCTGGATTTTCCCAGAGTCCATCCACACAAAAGTACACCAGCTGAATTGCAGACCAGACCTCCCTTCCCCTGCTCCAAGCACTGCAAACTCCAAAGTGCATTCAACCACGAGATAGTGCTGATCAATAACTTCATAAGATGAAGGCATGGGCAATGCACTTCTTAGTTTTGGTGGTGACACAAAACTGGGGAGAATTGCAAACACGTTAGAGGATAGGATTGCAATTCCAAAATAATGGTTTGTTTTTGCTATTTTAAGGATTGGATTCAAATTCCAGTGGCAGCAGTGAAATTAAGAAGTGATTTATGCTTAGAGGAGGGAAAAGGAGTATCTGTGTTTTGTGTGTGGTGTGTGAGAGATAACAGGTGAGTTTGGGGGGGGAAGGTATTGTGTGTGTTCGTGTGATCTGAGAATGCATTTTCTAAAACCTGTCTTTGATATGTTATGTCCCACACTGATACACTGTACCAATGTGTCCATGATAGTGAAATATATATAACTGCCATTTGTAATATCTCTTAAGTCTCATTACTATATTAATCACATTGCAAAAAACCTTGATGATTTATCAAAACAAAAAGCTTTACAGTTAAACCGTTAAAGGCACAACTGTTCCTAAACCAAAAGACTTTCCTCTTCAGAACCATTTCACAGCATATATTTTTCCCTAACTTAAACTCCAAAAAACATGAAAATTAATTACGATTGCAATTCAAAAAACAGTTAACATACATTACAACAACACTTAAGCGCCAAAAAGCACGGAAATGATGTCCAGATTTTCTATCTATATTCCATAATTTACCATCAATGTTAAGGGAACATATGTACTTAATTTGTTACCATACATACTTAATATTATTATTATTTACTGCTAACTAAACTATTCCATTGGTTTTTTACAGATCATTTATTTATTATCATATGTCACATACAAACAATTTTTTCGCAGTGCCTTAACTCTGTCCTTTTGCGCAGAATTGTATTTTATACAATGGATTGTTGTATAAAGCTGTCTACACTGAGATTGTTAACCGTTCATTGTATAAAGTGTACACAATTGCTATATATGTACTGGATAGAGTTACGGCACTTTGAAAAAAGAGTTTGTGGGACCTAATTTCCACGCTTTTTGGCATTTAAGTGTTGTAAAATGTTTTTTGGATTGCAGTTGTAATTAATTTTCATGTTTTTTGGAGTTAGAAAAATATATGTTGTGAAATGGTTTTGAAGAGGAAAGTCTTTTGGTTTGGAAACAGTTGTGCCTTTAATGGTTTTTTAAACTGTGAAGTTTTTTGTTTTCGTAAATTCACTTTCAATCAGTCCTTGATAAATGCTTGACTTAGTTGTTGTATCATATCCAAAATTATTCAGAAGATTGTTATAGTCATTCAGTAGACCTTGTAGTATTCTTGGGTTTTTCATATCTAGCACAGCTAGTCTAACATGGTTCAGGAACATTTCTTGAGTTTCTGCAAGGCAGACATTTTGTAAATGGATATCAGAAGAATCATTCTTTTTCCTTGTGATATATTGGAGAGAGATCCTTTTTCCAAAAGGAACAATAGCGTATTTCAGCGGCAAAAGGGTCGTTAATGTATTATTGATAAGGTTTGATCACACATTCCAGGATCTTCTAAGTAGACTGTGCAACTCTTGAATGTGTGCCATGCATTTAGTCGTTAAATTGGAGAGAATGAATCTCTCTCACAAATTTTTTTTTTCTTCTGGCTTCATACACCAGATACAGAGGTGCTTGTATCATGATATAGGTGTATTTCATGGAAATCTATGGGCATTTTCTGGTGATGAGCTACGATTTTGAAAATTTTGGGTGACTTGTTGGACTTGCTGTTTCTCTCCTGCTTAGAGCTTGTTGCAGTCGTCTTTCTTTTATCCATAAATTTTAGTTGACACATTTTATGAAAATACATGCCTGTGGGACCATTATTTCAGTCAACTGCATCAAAGACACCCCCAAATGTATCCAACCCATTCCATTCTTGAGTTTTTGTCTTGAGTTTATTCCATGAATCTAATGGATAATCATCCTTGTCATCTTTGCAGGCTTCATTACACAACAAACGCAGTTTGTCCATTGCTTGATCAATTTTCCTTTTCCTTCCTGAGGACTGTTGACGTGGAGTTAACAAAGGGTTTCACATTGTTCTTCTGTAAATTAACAATCGCATACCTGAAATAATAAACACACATTACTTAGGTGAAAATTATGTTAACAAGAACACAAACTTACATTAACAAAAAACACCTGTCTATAAGGTCTTAGAAACCAAGATATTGTACCCTATAGAATTTGGTGGCCAATTTGGGAAATTAGTCTTGGAAAAATTTATATTTAATATAAAATATTTAATATAGAATGTTTATATTAAAAACACAACAGGCAGTGTAAATAAATGGTTTGGGCTAGAAATTTGGAATCTTAGTCACAAGAGGACATACTTTTGATTCTTCAGTGTCCATTTTGAATTTGACCCTCTAGCGGAAAATGCTCACACTTTTGAGAGGTGTACCCTTTTCCAATCAATTCAGCACTTTTTTTTCTAATAGAAACCACCTTCAAACCATTGTCGCTGTAGATTGGTCATGAATTCCTACTGATTTTCCTCTACTACAGTGGTTTTGAGTCATTGTACTGTAGTCTTGTTCAAATTGTTCCAGGGGAGTCCAGTTACAAGGATCCTAACCTGAATGAATAACGAAAAACTCCTTTGTACTAGAAATCCATTTTAAGATTACTTGTCATTTTATAAAATATGGAAGAATTTGGGTTAGTATCTTCATTTTAAAATTTATATGGTGGTACAGAACTAACTATATAATTTGATCAGTAAAGTTTTAACTTTAATTTTATTAAAATATCTGAGATTTTCCTGTGCACTGCTGCTGAATTACAAAAAAGTAATACAAATAAAAAAATACCAAAAAACCTGCGGTGAACAAATACATCAGGAAGGTAGCGCATTCTCCTACGTTGGATTCCTAGACAGCCACTTATTAACCGATCTTTGACAGTTGATTTTTTAAACTTAGATTGAAACGAACTGTTAGGTGCCATGCTTATAATGCATCCTTAGGCTGCATATGGCCTTTGACTCTCCTTTAGACCCCAAATACCTTTGCTAAAAATGACTTGGTGAATTTCATGTCTAAGGCATGAACCCAGAAGAGGAGACTGATTATTCTAATTACTCTTTTCAGAGAAAGAGAATGCTAGGCCAGATTTTCTGTCCTCTGTCCATCCAGCTTTCAGGATTTATTTATTTATTTTACCATATTTCTACCCCACTCTTCCCGCCACAGGTGACTCAGAGCGGCGAACAACAAGAAAAGTATAAAATACAAATATAATATAAACACTTTAAAACATTCGAACACATCATGGCGCCCCTGAATGACCGCAGGGGCTGATCCAGAACCCGGGGAGTGAGGCGGTCTCGCAGGTAAGTAGGGCATAGGCCGTGTAAGACTTTACAGGTTCAAACCAACACTTTGCACTGGCTGCAAATAGGCTTCCAGGCCCAATTCAGAGACCCGAGCACTGGTGTAACGTGCTCCCGGCGGCCCAGCCCCACCAAGAGCCGGGCTGCCATGTTCTGCATAAGCTGCAGCTTCTGAGCTTTCACCATAGGTAGTCCCACATAGAGCACATTGCAGTAGCCCAACTGAGAGGTGATAAAAGCATGAATGATCGTGGCCAGGTCCAGAACCGAACCCAGCGGCCAAAGCCGCTGCACCAGATGTAACTGGCGGAAGGCACTCCTTGCCACAACCTCCACCTGGAGATCCAAGTGGAGCTGCGCGTCGAGGAGCACCCCCAGGTTCCGCACCTGGGATGTCAGCGGAGGGCACGCTCCATCAATCAATGGAACTGTCAACTCCACCGACCTACCCACTAACATCACCTCCATTTTGTCAGGATTCAGTCGCAGTCGGTTAACGCTCATCCAGTCCCCCACAGCTGCCAGACACCGGGTAAGCACCGAGACAGCCGAGCCTGGGTCAGTCGAAAATGAGAGAGATAGTTGGGTGTCATCCACATACTGATGACACCTCACCCCAAACTCTCTGATCACCTCGCCGAGCGGCTGCATATACACATTGAACAGGAGAGGGGACAAAACAGAACCCTGCAGGACCCCACACGGGAGGTCTCGGTGCAATGAAAAAGAATTACCGAGTACCACCTGCTGAGTTCTTCCTGTCAGGAACGACGAGAACCATTCAAGAACAATCCCACACTGTCTCATGATCAACTTTGTCAAATGCTGCCGAAAGATGTAAAAGGACCAATAGGGTCGATCGACCCCGGTACTTTTCTCGGCGAAGGTCATTCACCAAGGCCACAAGTGCTATCTCAGTGCCATGCCCCGGACGAAAACCAGACTGCAAGGGATCAAGATAACTGAAGCAGTCGAGATGCCCCTGGAGCTGCTGAACCACCACCCGTTCAATAACCTTCCCTAAAAAGGGAAGGTTAGAGACAGGCTGATAGCTGGCAGGGACGTCAACGTCAAGCAATGGTTTCTTGAGTTTAAGAAACCATGATTAAGATTAAGATTCTGATTAAGAATCTGATTAAGATTCTCAGTTACTTTCTTAGGCTTCCTGTTAGGAACAAAGCTGAATTTCCCAATTTTTGGTGCTACTTCTCATTTTCCTTTCTAGTTATATAATGCATTAAAAAAAAAAGTATGTTAACTGTTTTGTAATGTCACAAAAATATTGCTGGTATTGGCACAGTGATATTTAACCACAAGCGATAGTTAATCAAACAATCTAAATTAGTGTGTGGTGCAGGGCATGAAATTTCAGGTTCAAGTCTAGTAGACAAAAAAATTTCTTGGTCGCCAAGGGTAAATTAAACTGCAGATTTGCATAATTAGCCACCACCTATTTATACAAATATGTACATTTGCATATTTGTGCATAAATAAGTTCCTCATCTGCGCACATACCTTTTAATAGCTATTAAAAACGACTCACACTTAATCATGGATCATCCCCCGCAGGGATTGGAACAGCAGGGATGGGGGGTGGGGGACATGCACGCAGGCCAGAGAGGGGCTGGTGACTATGGGTGCCGGCTGGGCGCAGCCTTACCTACTGGGCTGCTGCTGCGCTTGCCTCCTCCTCAGCTCCACTGACCAACCGGCCACTCCTCTCCTGAGTGGCTCCAGCCGGTCAGGGCGCCGCGGCACCGTGAGCAGACACAGTTGGGCAGCCTGGGGGGGAGAGCTGCAAGTATTGGGCTGGGCCCCACAGCACCTCCTCCTCCTCAGGCCAGAGAGGAGGAGGCGCGGTGGGGCTGGGCCAGTACTTGCAGCGCTGGCCAGGGCCCAGACTGCCCCCACCCCAAACGAAGCGAACTGCGGAGGAGCCCTCCACATGGCAGAGACCCGGAAGTATGGCTATCGCATAGCCATACTTATTTCCGGGTCTCTGCCATGTGGAGGGGG
>QEPC01015050.1:7817680-7830034 GCA_003113815.1 Sphenodon punctatus
GGCCCCGGCCCCTCCCACTTTCCCCGCCGGGATCCCCCCGGCACGTCTGTTGTGCCGTTACGGGGTGACCCCGGCGGGGAACGAAGCCGGTGGTGCCGGTACGGGGCCAAAGACCCGCGTAACGTCTGAAAATACCCATTATCTGTGGAAGGAGGGGAGATCTGGAGAGGGATGAATCTCTACTTGGAGGGAATTCCATAGCTATGGCACATCCACTAAGAATGCCCTTTCGAATGTCGCCACCTGGTGGACCTCCAAGAGCGAGCCTCCGGCTGACCACAGGGGCTGATCTAGGACACGAAGGATGAGGGATATGCTTTCTCAACATCCACATAACTATATCAACTTTACCCTTATCCACATGCTGTTGATGACCTCACAAAGTTTTGTAAAGGTATGAATTCCCTTTACAAAATGAACTTCCTCTACAAAAACCATGTTTGTCCTGGCCATTTAACTCTTTCTTCAGCCCCCATGAGCTTCTTTCTAATACCCACAAGTTTGCAAATTCATGCAGATCTACCACTTAACCCGTAATCTCCTTTTTTATATTTATAAGCTTTTCCCCTCTCCAATTTTTCTAAACATAGATAAATAAGCAGTAGCTGGCGTTTCCTTTAGGTTTTAATTCACTTTCTTCTGATACTGCCAGGGTGATTATATATGCAGGGTGATCACTTGACTGTAAAAAAAGTAGGAATAAATGTCATCCATCTGTCAGATGGATTAATGGTCATCCCGTAAATATCCTTGTCACTTTCCAACCGAAGAATATTCTTTGTTCACTTACATGGGAATACTTTCCTTTTAAACAAGATAAATTGATTCTAGCTAACTGCTCTTACTGGAGTAAGACTGAAATCATTGTGTATTAAAAATGCACAGAAGGATATTAGAACTCTTTACTCGCATACACAGTTGTGTAAGTGTGAAGCCTTGAAAATCTCTGCTTGATCTTGTTACGTTTTTAGTGTGCAGACTGATTTTCAAGAAGCTAGGGCTTTTTGTAGTACATACCTTCATCAATTCAGAATTGGGCGAGTCATTACATTAGGGAATTTGACACTTTTCTGTCTGAAGCAGAAGAGAAAAGATTCCTATCGTCCATGCAAGTGAATCAGCCTGTAAGATGGAACATCTCGGTTTCCATGAAACAATTTTTGTCTTTGTTACCGATACCAGTTTTTAAAATTTGGGATGGTAAGGTTCTAATTCTACCACTCTTGTTCCCCCTTTTGTATCACTTGTATGCATCTTCCAAACTTTTCCTTATGGTGTAAGGCAAAAAACCCAATTGTTTCCTAGAATGGATCTTAGCTATGTTGCCATAAGGTTTGTGTTTGAAACTGACTGGTTTAGATAACATCTTGGTTTCCTTTTGTTCACATGCGTAGACCACTGGATTTTTGATTTAGGGCTTTGCATATTCCAGTGGCTGTATTTTCCTGTGTTAGCTCCAGGATTAAGCAAATTTAGGTAAAGCTCTTAACACTTGAAAATAGTTCTATGTGGGACCTTGCTACAAATTAACCCACATCAAATAAATGAATGTCTTTCTCTTTCTGGAATGTTTCTCAAAGTAATGACTGCTAAAAAAAGAAATAGAAAGGAGCTGATGCGCTTGCTAATCAAACCTTTCTGTACCTTTTTAAAGTATGAAGCTTTTAAATTGTAGGAAATACATTCGGTTTAGTTACTTTAGAGTTTTCCCCTCCATCAGTGTTGGGGTCTCCATGACTAATAATTCATACATCAGTGGAAGATAAAACTGTGTGTACCTAACTATGCATAAGAACATAGTGCCACACTGGGCCAGACCAATGGTCCATCAAGCCCAGCATCTGACAGTGGCCAATCTATCGCTTGGAAGAAGTACACAATAGTTCACACTGGGGCACTCTATTCCCCATTGTTCACTCCCAGCTCCCGACAGTAAGAAGTTACATCCCATAAACCTACTTGGCTAATAGCCATTAATGGACCTACCATACAAGAACTTACCTAATCCTTTTTTAAACCCAGCTATACTACTGGCTTAGACCACATCTTCTGGCAACAAATTCCATAAGTTAATTGTGCATTGAGTGAAAAACTACCCATTATTAGTTTCATGTGTTCCCTAGTTTTAGTACTATTTGAGGGTAAATAACTATTCCCTATTTATTTGTTCAATACAACTCGTGATTTTATAAACTTCTATCCTATCCCTTCTGCCATATCTTCTCCAAGCTGAGGAGCACTAACCAACCAAGCCTCTCTTTGCCCAGGAGCTTTCTATACCCTTTATCATTTTTGTTGCTCTTCTCTGTACCTTTTCTAGTTCTACTAGGGTATGAAATTTCAGCTCAAACTCTGGGACCAAAAAGAAAATTCAATTGCCAGACTTTATCCTGATATTAAACTGTTCTTGCCCCACTACACCTCTGAACCATTTGACAGCCTTGGTTTTCTGGGCACCAGTGGCTCCCAGCCGCCTATGAATTTTGCGCCCTGGTTCTACTATATCATTTTTGAGATGGAGTGACCAGAGCTGCACACACTATTCAAAGTGCAGTCGTACCATAGATTTATATAGAGGCATTATGATACCTTGAGTTTTATTCTCTGTCCCTTTCCGAATAATTCCTAACATCCTGTTTGCTTTTTTGGCTGCCGCTGTGTACACACCTGAGGATTTCTATGTATTGTCCACAGTGTCTCCAAGATCCTTTTCCTGAGTGGTAGCCCCTAACTTAGAACCCAGCCTTGTGTACATATAGTTTGGGTTATTTTTCCCTATGTGCATCAGTTTGTACTTGTCAACATTAAAACTTCATCTGCCATTTAGATGCCCAGTTACACAGTCTTGCAAGATCCTCCTGCAATTCTTCATGGTTTTAACTACTGTGAATAACTGTCATCTGAAAATTTTTTTCTTCCCTTTTCCAGATCATTAATGAATATATTAAACAACACTGGTCCCAGTACAGATCCCTTTTGCACGCCACTGGCCATTGCCAAAACTGACCATTCATTCCTAGTCTTTGCTTCCTATCCTTTAATCAGTTGCTGATGCACAATAGGACACTTCCTCCTATTCCATGACTCTTTAATTTCTTCAAGACTCTCTTGTGAGGGACCTTATCAAATGCCTTCTGAAAATCCAGATAATATCGACTGAGACACTCTTATCCACATGCTTATTTATTTACACCCTCAAAAATTCTAATAGATTAGAGAGGCAGGACTTCACTTTGCTAAATCCATGTTGATTCTTCCTACTATGCCATGTTTATCAATATGCTTAGTAATTCTGTTCTTAACAACTGTTTCCACCAGCTTTCCCAGCACCCAGTCTGTATTTTCCAGGATCCCTTCTGGAGTGCTTTTAAAATAACAGAGTTACATTCACTGCCCTCCAGTCCTCCGGTACAGTGGCAGGTTTTAGCGATAGGTTACAAATTACCCATAGTAGGTCTGCAATTTTATTCTTGAGTTCTTTCAGAGCTCTGAGGTGAATACCATTTATTCTAATCTTTTGTTACTATTTAGTTTGTCAATTTGATCTATAACATCTTCCATAGTAACATTGATTTTGTGACAGTTCTTCTGATTCATCACCTACAAAGAACAGTTCTGGCATGGGTATCTTCCCCAACATCCTCTGTAGTGAAGGTCGAAGCAAAGACTCCATTCACCGTCTGTGCAATGTCCTCCCTAAGCACCCCTTTTGCCCCCTGGTCATCAAATGGTCCCACTACCTCTCGAGCAGGCTTCTTGCTTCTGTTGGACTTGAAAAAGTTTTTATTATTAGTTTTTATGTCTTTAGCAAGTCGCTCTTCAAATTACCTTTTGGCCTGCCTTATTAACCTTTTATATCTAATTTGGCAGTGCTTATGCTCTTTTCTATTTTCTTCATTAGGACTAGCTTTCCATTGTTTTAACGGACACCTTTTGGCTTTTCCCCTCCTCACCATTTAGCCACGCAGGCAGAAATTTTGGTTGCCATACTACATTTTTATATTTGTGAAATACATTTAATCTGGAAATTGGAGAGAGGATGGTGGATCTTTGGTGCGGGCAGGGGTTGTGACCATGGTGGGCAGGGAGGGCAGAGGGAGTGCTCATTCCAAGTCTGGTGTTAGTTCATTCAGCACTCCAAAATGCCCTGGAAGAGGCATGGTGTACCCACTGCGCTGCAGTGGTGCACAGGGGGCTGATCACGGCACCTCCCCCCTGTGCTACCATTTAGCACACACTTATGGCATGGACTGGGCGACACAAGGCAGGGTGTCTGGAAACCACTGCGCAACCCAGAATGGGTAGTGGATTTGGCAAGGTTCCACCAGGACCAGAGGTAGGAATGCTTGTCTGTGTGGGCTGCTAGCAGAGGGGACAAAGCCCCTCCACTTCCACCTGCTTGAGTCCCAGCAACCACCTGTTCCTCCACAGTCTGATCCAGGAGCAGCCCCATCCCTGCTCTGTGCCCTAATGCCGATTCAGGGGGGAATTTTGGTTGCGTGGGCAGCACTGGATGCGCTGCTGGTGGACTATGACAGGCTTGTCAGACAGTGGCAAGATCTTTTGGGAGGGGAGTGGGGTCTAGTGGGTTAGAGCAGGGGGTGGCGGTGGCGCAGGGAGCCAGGACTCATGGGTTCAGTAGGAGGGGGGAGTAGGGGCTCGTGGGTTAGAACGGGGGCAGGGAGATAGGATTTCTGATTTTTTGGGGGAAGAGAGTGGAGGGTTAGTGGGATGGAGCAGGAAGGGGCTGAGAGGACCCTGTTTTAAAAAAACAGGCAAATTCTAGAATCAAAAGACCTTCAGTTTAAGAGAAGAGTTAGGACTCTTATAAACTCATTCATGCACCAAAAAGCATGGGAATTGTAAGTTAAGGCTTCCACCCTAATGTGTGCCTTGTAAGCAGTGAGGACGTTGTACAGTCTTTTATATTGTACTTGTTTATACTTTAGGTTCAGTGTACCCATACTTTGCCTTGGTCTTTCAGCCCCAATCCTCTTCCTCTGCAGGTTGGGGGCAACAGTGAAGCTGCTTTCCCTATATGTTATCATTTGGTTTTGGGAGAACAGAACTGATTTCTGGGGGGAGGGGGCTGTATATGGGAGAGGGGGAGAACAAGGCTGATGGCTGTGGCATGTGTACAGGGAGACAAGATTGGGGGCAGCCTGGCAGTGGGAGAAGTTTCTGTATGGGGAAGGGCAGCCAGGTGGTGGTGGGAGTGTTTATGAGAAATGGGTGACGTGTATGCATGGAGACAAGGCTGTAGGACAGGCAGGTGTGGGGGAAACTACTTACTATAAATATTTCTTATCCCGCCCCCTCCTGCCAAAGGCAGCTCGGGGCGGCATCTGTCTCTTATACACATCTAGATGTGTATAAGAGACAGGCATAAGAACATAGTGCCACACTGGGCCAGACCAATGGTCCATCAAGCCCAGCATCTGACAGTGGCCAATCTATCGCTTGGAAGAAGTACACAATAGTTCACAATGGGGCACTCTATTCCCCATTGTTCACTCCCAGCTCCCGACAGTAAGAAGTTACATCCCATAAACCTACTTGGCTAATAGCCATTAATGGACCTACCATTCAAGAACTTATCCAGTCCTTTTTAAAACCCAGCTATACTACTGGCCTTGACAGTGTTCTCTGGCAAGAAATTCCATAAGTTAATTATGTGTTGAGTGAAAAAGTACTTCCTTTTATTTGTTTTAAATCTGCTGGCAGTTAGTTTCATGGCATGTCCCCTAGTTCTAGTACTATTTTAGAGGATAATGTACAAGGTTGAGGACCATCTGGGGTGGAGAGCAGTGTTTGTATGGGGAGTGGGTATGTGGGTGCTGGGAGGGCATATATAGGGTGAGAAGGCTGAGAATTGGGTGATGTGTATTCAGGGGTAAGGTTTGGAGGACAGCTGGGGTGTGATTTAAGTGTGTGTCTTTCAAATATACTTCAGTTGGGTTGGGAACAATGGAATATCCAAGTACGGGGGTGGGGTGGGGGAGGTATATATGGAGGGGAAGAAGGTTGATAGGTATGTGTACTAGGAGACAAGACTGGGGCAGCCAGGGTAGGAGAGCAGTATCCATGGCTAATGGGCAGCCAAATATTGGGAGGGTTTAAATAGGGGAACACGGCTTAGTCAGCTGGGGTGAGGAGCAGAAGTTCTGGCTAAAGTGGAGACAGGGATGAAGTCCATAATATTAGGATGGGAAAGGAGCTTGCTGTCCCCAGCTTCAGTGTTGCCCCCAATCTGCCGAGGAAGACGATTGCAGTTGAAATACCAAGGCAAAGTGTGGGTACATGGAGCCAAAGTTGTAAGCGAGCACAGTATGAGACTGTACGACGTCTTCACTGCTTATATGGCGCGTATGTTAAGGTCGAAGCCTCAACTTACAATTTCCATGCTTTTTGGAGCATGAGTGAATCTGTAAGAACTTTAACTCTCTTAAATGGAAGGGTTTTTGATCCTAGAATTATTGTATGGTCTCATGATGATATTGAATGCGTCACTGTTAACGTAAAGCATTTAGTTCTATGTAGTGATCAAGGAAAAGTAGACTTAGTCCTACTGGGTAACATTTTCAAACATGCTTTAAGGCTTAGTTTTTGAAGTCTAGTGAGATTTGGTACAATTTAGGAACCTTATGAGGTCTTGAAATATTTCCTGACTTTTTAAACCTGCTTCATCTATGTGATCATTGATGTAGTGTATAAATTTGCCATCTTCAGTACTGATCCTGTATTGCAAGTTAGACTGGGTACCTGACCTATGAAGAGTCCCTTGTGGTTGAAATAATACTAATGCCAATTTAGGATTGGTGTTAAAAGATGTACTCGATACAAAGTTTACTGATTAATGACATTAAGATTTGATTTCATAGTAATACTTTTCTTTGCTGTATGTATAAAATATGTATAATGTTTCTTAAAACATTAGAGGTTCAGCTAGAAATGTGTTTTGATATTCATGGTAAGAGTCAACAATGTCGAACTGCTCACTTATCGTTTTGTAGAAATAGATTGTGTAAAACTACAAAGTATTTAATTTGTGATAATGTGACTTTTTAATTTTTTTAGGGGTTTTGTGGTAACACTCTTATTTGGAAAAACAAATTCAGAAAAGTACCTTGAACAGTGCGAACACTCATTTCTTCCTTCTACATCTGCTGGGGTTCCTAAGGTAGGAAATGCGAGGAATTTTACTCAGCTTTTTTAAAGAAATTGCTTCTAGGTTGGAATTCATATTTCCATTTTTAATGTGATTTATCTTTGCTGCACTACTGAAGAATATGAAACAGATTAATTACATGCATATTTATTTATTTATTTTTTATTTAAAACTTATATCCCGCCCCTCCTGCCCAAAGGCAGCTCGGGGTGGCGAACAACAGACAAAGAATTCAACAATAAAACATTTTAAAATAAATCTACAAATTTTGTAAAAAATCATAAAAACTCACCCTCCCTCCCAACCTCCCCCACCCCCCTCACAAAAAGCCTGGTGGAACAGCCAGGTCTTACACAAATATCCTCATTCTACAAAATATAACAATAAATAGGCAATCCTAGTACTGGGCTTTCAAAAGATTCATCAACAAAATGCCTTTTAGAAAACTTTATTTCATAGTATTTTCTGGGTAGTATGTGAGAAATAGGAGGGGAAGGGGAGCATCTAAGTAGCTTCCCTATCTTCTCTTCTCCCCCCACCCCCATGTGTAGCACACGTAGTCTTTTTAACCTTTTATTCCTACTGCTGTTTCACTTTTGAGCTTTCATTTCCTCCCCAAGAAGCTAATATACTGCAGTGCGCCGTAGTACAGACATCCGACTCGTAAGCCTAGCCTGATCACTATCCAGAATTTCCAATTCACTAGGTTTCCTTGCTTTGCTTCTTCAGTTTAACTTCTGTTAAGAAAAAATGTTATTCTGCCTGTATAAATTGAGTCGCTTTGGAGACTATGTTTGGACTGCTTCAATAGGAAGGTAGTCTGCACAGTTTTGCCTGAGCCATAAACAGTTAGATGTGGTAATTACAGTGTGAGATTGGTGGGATTCTCTCTGTTTCCTGAAGTAGCCTTTTCTTCTCTGTTTAATGGAATCTTCCAGAAGGAAGGTTCACCTGACCTTAACCTTCAAAATGTAAGTTTATTTTATTTATTTTTTTAGCTCCTCATCCTGAAGATAATTCATTGTAGCAAACACCGTGGCCAAACAAATGGAAGACTTCTCCATGTTTTCCCATTGTCCTCTGTATTTGGACTCCCCTCGGGGGGTGGGGGGATGAGGTAGGGAAAGGCCCTGTATATTTTACAGTCCTGCCACTGTATCACTTCATCAAGAAACTCATTCATTAGAAAGTTAAAGCATTATTCCTTTTGAGTCAGGAGGGGTCAGAGTGGAGAGGAAAAATCTTGCGTGTTGATTCCTGGTGGTCCTGTTCACTAGAATAAGGGAACAGAGAATCGCAGAACCTGTGTGTCTTAACAGAGGTACGGAAAACAGATAAGTTGATAAGAAGGAATGTAACTGCCTGTATGCATTCCTCTGCCACTTGCCTACATTCAAAAATTCTGTCATTTTAGTGCTTAACACTTTTGGTGGTGATAGCTTTGTGTAAATGTTACTTTTCTGGTAAGCCTATATTCACTATAATTTCAGGTTTATGGGACGATTCCTGGTGTGTGGAACAGGTAGTCTCTCCAACACTTGGCAGAGATCAGTTAACAAAGCAGTGGGAGATGAAAACTTGCATCTTAAATCATGAAGTTACAAAAGTGAAATTGGGGCAGCAGGAGAAGAGTAGTCCGTTCTCCCCCGCTTAACAAATTATTGCATTATGCATGTGTGTAGTATTGGGCAACTCAAATTATACCGATGCACCAAAAGTTCAGGCTAATGCTTCACTACAGGGGAATTCCAACTTAAATGCACACTTGGGGAATTCCAACTTTAAATGCGCATCATTAATTCTGGGGACCAAAGACCACTTCGTGCAGTATGCAAGATGGATGGGAAGTTACAGCTCTTACAGGGGCAAAGAAAGTTATTTTGGTAACCGTAACTATTCTTTCCAATGATTGTTCTTAAATAAATGCTATCTTTACTCTGAGTATTTAGACTTGTTTATTTTTAAAATGCAATGAGATCTTCAAAGAGGTGTGCTGATGGATCAACAGTACTTATGGGCTTCTGCCTGCATTTGTTCTGCTATCATGCCATGCAGTGACCTGGTACGTGTGAATCCATCAGAGCACCTTTTAAGAAAAATCTTCCCTATATGTGTTCTTTCTTTTAAACTACTTTCCAGTCAGGTTGGAGCTAGCTCATTATTAACTGCATTTCAGAAGCCTTTGGGTATTTTATTGCAATTAGTCTGTCATTCAGCTCACAATACTTCATTGATTTTTTTTTTTTTTTTTAATGCTTTATTAAGAATTTGGGTTCATTGAAATTTTAAGGCTTATTAAGATTTTGGGTTCCAAGTCTTCCAAGTTTCACACTCTGTGTTTTGATTGTACTGCTAACTTCCTCAAGGGTAGTAATAAAGTGGGGGGGGCGGGATTGCGGTAGTAAAAATAACAGCATTGTAATTTAGAATGCTTCTGAGGATAAAAGTTTATTACTGTGGGAGCTGCACTTCTGAGGACATCCTAATCTACTTTTCTTAAAATCAAGGTCTAAAACAGATTTTAATAATGGTATCTTTAAAATATGCAGAAAAATTGTTTTCCAGTGTTGCGTGCAGCATTTCTCTTTTAGAAAACATCTTGTAGTTGATTCAGATGTTAAACAAAATCTATTTTACTTGTTTTCCATATACATGCAGTTTTGCTTTTAATATGTTTCTTAGGCTTTAATCTCTAAAATAGATTGAATTTTAGATTTGATTTAATTGCTAAAATTATGCTCTTTAGTATTTTAAAGCAGGGAGAAATGGTTCTTTGTGTGTCAAAGTAACATTGAAAACAATATATTTGGGTAGTTTTCATAAAATAATCTGTCGTGGTGTAGGTTGCTGGGTGTTTGGAAATAAAGATTTTATTTCTTCTAGAAGATGGAATTAGTTTTTAGGCAAACATTTCTAATCTAAATCTCCCAAAGAACTTTATATCATGTTCTTCAGGCTTGTACCTATAAAACAATCTCTTATGACAAAGGTCATTCATTAATTAACTGTTGAAAGGAATGATTGCGTCAGAGCTGGACTTAAGAGACCAGTTCCAAGATTTGAAACATGTACTATTAAAAGGGAGATAGAGGAGGTTTTAAAAAAGGAAAACAAAATGTTCAGAGTTCTCTGTTTTTTATTTAAATAGGCTGTGTCTCAGTTTACTAAACTGTTTATGCCTAAATGAAGGTATTCAGATGAACTAACCTACCCATCATTATAAGTTGCCTAATGCTTTGAAATAATTGGGTTCTAAACCTGGGTCTCCTAAATTCCAGGGCTGCCTTAGCCAGAAGACAAAACTCCGTCCTTCTCTACAATGCGTAGCAACGGGGTGTTCCATCTTTCCAATATGATTGGTGGCCGTGGTCCAGGGAGGGAATCGATTCTGAATGATCCCAGATTAGCTATATATTTTTCTGTCTCTTCACCTCCCCCTTTTTTATTTTGCACCCTCTATTTGTTTAGCTGCAGAGGAGAGCTGTGCTCATGTGGCCAGGGCTCTCCCCCTGCACCTCCAAATGTCCTTGGTTTTCTTCATACAGGCCTTCCTGTTCAGAAAGAGGCAGAAAAACTCAAGAAACCCTGTCAAGGTTCAGGGCATGGAGGTAAAGGGTGGGAATGGGAAGCCTAGTCTTCTTCCCACCCTGGACCAGGCTGTGGATAGGAAATCCAGCTCGTGACCTCGGGCTTATGACTGTGAAACCAAAAGCACCTTGGGAAAAGACCCACAGCAGAACTTGGAAAGGAAAGCCAAAGAGAGGAAGCCCCAGGCAGCCCTCACAAAGGCAGAGAAGGCCCCATCCACAATGAGCCCAAGCCCAGCAGCTCCTCCGCATGTGGCTGCTTCAGGGCTATATTAAGAAACAGTGCAGGAAGTGGTGAGTGCCTGTCAGGGCACCAGTTCTCAAGGCCTTACTCCTTTGGTGAGGATGAATAGCTTCTTCCAGAGATTCTGCACTGGATGTGTGGTGATACTGTGAAACAGGTGGGAATGGTCCCTTCTTTCTGGGCTGGAAAGCGCGTGAAGACTACTCTTGAGAGAGGTGGTATAGAACTTGTCGCAATTCCACATTAGTTCTGCGGTATCTACGCTCTATTCTTTATGGTCCCCAAAAAGAATGGGGACACTGGAGCCATCATTGACCTCGAGGCCCTGAACAAAATTGAACATCAAGATGGAAACCCAGAGGCCCGTACTAGGAGCTTTTTACCTAGTTGACTTGGATGTTGGTTGATTTTCGAAGACTTTCCCATCTGGTCCAACCACTGAACCTCCACTTTCATTATAAGTCACCACTAATAGTGCAGACTCTTGTCATGTGGGCTGGCCTCTTCCCCCAGAATATCAACAAGGTTCTGGTGGTGTCAGTGGTAGTCTTTGAGGGACTGTATGTACATGTGTATCTGTACCTAAATGTCCTTGGGTGTTCATCACTGAATGAGTAGTGCCATAAGGATGTGGAGATGACCTTTACTTGTCTGCAAGCTTTGGGGCTCATCATCAACAAGATCTTTCTCACACCAACTAAAAAAATCAAGCATCAGGGAGTCTTTAGGTACTTGTCAAGACAGGGTATGTTTATTGAATGACAGAAGGTTGAAGCTGATATGCTATGGCTTTTTAAAAAATGTTTCATTTTTTTTTTTTTTGAGCAAGTCTCCCTCCTCCCCCATGCTAAGCACCTATGTCTTCTCACTTAAATTCTTGAAATGATGGTATCTTGTACGGTGTTGGTCCAATGGGCAGAATTTCATCTGTAACCTCTGCAGTTGCTTCTGAAGCATACTCAAGCAGTCATCATTTGCATATCTTTGAGACTGGTGTGCCTAGCTTGGGAAGTCTGCTCTTCCTTGAACACAAGGCTGAGACCAAATGGATCAGGGTGACCACAGATGCTTGCTTTGGGGTTGGGGAGCACATTGTAGAGGGAAGATAGCCTAGGATATTTGAAAAATAGAATAGACAAGAGACAGCATAAATTAGTAAGAACTCTGGGCAATTTGGCCCAAGTGCCTTTGAACATCAGAGGGGAGCCATGTCTTAGTCCTCATGGATAATGCCACTGCATCTTCCTATGTCAATAGGCAACGGAGGGAAGAGGTATAAAATAAAATGTGACCACACCATTTTATTTATATATATATAGTAGTAAATATATATATTTAGTAAACTGAGACAGCCT
>QEPC01015050.1:7831252-7847622 GCA_003113815.1 Sphenodon punctatus
CCTAACGACTGCATATAGATGTTAAACAAGAGGGGGGACAGAATAGCACCCTGCGGGACTCCACACGTGAGGTCCCGGGGAGAAGACGTACACTCCCCCAAGACCACCCGGTGAGTTCTCCTGGCCAGGAAAGAACAAAACCAGTCCGACCGTCCCGCCAATCCCGGCACGGTCCCACAGGCAAGTCACCAACACCTCATGATCGACTGTGTCGAATGCAGCCGAAAGGTCTAGCAGGACCAGTAAGGTCTGACGACGGAGATCGTCAACCAAGGCCACCAATGCAGTCTCCGTATCATACCTAGGCTGAAAACTGACTGAAAGGGGTCAAGGAAACCGGTGCGGTGCAGATGTTCCTGGAACTGCCATGCCACAGCCCGTTCAATAACCTTCCCTAAAAAGGGAAGGTTAGAGACAGGCCAATAACTAGCAGGAGCATCAGCATCAAGAGATGGTTTCTTGACCTAGGAGGCCATGGTTTTGTGATCTAAAGGATCTTAAACTGGAGCCCTTGCTTCAACTTCTGATCAGATCTTCTGACTTAACCTCTTCCTCATGACCCAGGAGCTCAGAGAGTGCAACAGAGTAACATTGGATGAAGGAGTGTTGGGAATCAAATTTGCAGATGACACAAAACTGGGAGAGAGCGCTGACACCCTAGAAGACGGAAATACAATTCAGAATGATCTTGTTAAGCTGGAAAACTGGACTATAACAAACAAAATGAAATTCAGCAGAGACCAATGTAAAGTTCTGTATTTGGGTAAGACAAATCAAATGCACAACTGAAGTGACAAGGGATACCTGACTTGGCAGCAATACACGTGAAAAGGTTCTGGAGATTGTAGTTGATTACAAGCTGATGTGGGATTGCAGACCGAAGAGCAAGTGCCAGTGTTAGAATCCTGAGTTGCAATGTGCCGGAGCTGAATTCTTCACTTTTTCAGGATTCTTCAGGATGGTCTTGATGATTAGTCCACAAGTGAGACAGGTTTTCATTCTGAAGGCTCAATGCAGGAAAGACCAGCATCACTTTGGCAAGCATCACTTTGGCTAGACAAGCATCTCTCAGCAAACTTGCCTTCTGTCTCATCACGTGGGCAGTTCCATGTCCATTGCTGTCTGTTGGGAAAGGCATCTTGTATGCCCCAGTGCCGTTCAAGATGACCTGTAAAGTGCATTGTCTGTACCTTTTCATTCATAGTATGTTTTATACTGTTTTTTTAGAAAGTACTGGTCCGTGTTTTTCTCATTTTCTCCCTTTTTGTTTTTATTCTTTTTATTTTTAGTGATTATTAGTTTTGGAAGACCATAGTCTGGGGTCTTTCAGGACAAGATTCCTTCCTTCTCTGGGGGTCACCAATGAGATTGGTCCTTCCTCCTTGAACTCAGAGAGGGGACATCTCTTTAGTGAGACTTCCCACCAGCTCAGATGGAAGAAAGGAAAGATAATCACTAAGTGACCAAATTTTCCCTTCGGTCTAGTGTGAATGAATGAATGAATGAATCACTTTGTTAGCCTTAGGCCTTAACAAAATACAAAGTAAATGAAATACCACATATACATACACATAAACGTACTAAATAAAATAATCCTACTGCCCGCCTGCGAGCCCAATCCTTCCCTCCTCTGTTACTATGCCTCTTATTTAATTTATGTCATGATAGACACTCTTCTCCCTATCTAAATGTTACCTATTCTTCCTCATCTAATTATCCGCTCATTACTGGTTATTTGGGCATCCATTAATCCGGTCTCCATATTGTCTTAATTACTATATGCTCTTACCCGCTCTTACCAAGCTGGTCACCCGAATATCTTTTCAGGAATTATAAGTCTGGCGCATCCGTAATATGGCCAGTGCAAAGCTTGCCACTGCCCTGGTCAGCTCCAAGTCAATTGAATTAAGTAGGAACCGGGTGGTGTAATCATCCACTCCCCTGTCATCCAGGAAACCTCCCAGGTAGCGGATTCTAAGTCCTGCCAACAAAGTACATTGTAACAGGAGGTGGTCCACAGTGTCCACCTCCCCTGACTGACACAACGGGCATATCCTCTGGGCTCAAGGGATCCCCTTAAACCGGCCCTCCACCAGGGCCGCGGGGAAAGAATTTACTCTTAATTTAAAGAAGGCAACCCGTTTCCCAGTGTCTTCCCAGGTAAACAAGTAATAGTCGTCCATCCCCTCATCCCTACATGGGGCATAAGCCAGGGCCACCCTCTGCTCAGCCAACAGTGCACCCTCCCCTTGCCCCGTCTGATCCCTGATCCTACATTTAACCAGTCGCTTTATGCCCGCTAGGCCTAGTGGTTCCAAGCACTCGGAGGAAAACCCCAGCTTGTGGACCTCTCTTAATACCCCCTGCCTCCATACGGTCCCCATTCCTGCATTAACTACCAAGGCAAGGAGAGAGTTCTTAGCCGTGGGGAAAAGCACTGTTTTTGCCCAGAATGTAATTAATGCCTGGAGGCCAAGGGCTCGAAGCGGGAGACACCTTGCCTCTGCCTTTAACAAAACCTGAGGGAGCCCAGTAGGGGCTCCCAGAATAGACTGCAAAAAGCCATTCTGGGTTCCTTCAAGATGGTCCAAGAAGGACAGTCCCCGTATTGGCAGAGCGTAAAGGAGTTGGCTAATCACTTTCGCCTTGAAAAGGCGCAGAGCTGGGATGACCTGTTTGCCACCTTGGCCAAAATAGAATTTTATAATGGCTCCTGTGATTTCTTGGTCTAGTGTGATAATTCAAAGGAAGCCACTTTCCCATTTATAAGAAATAGCTTTGAATTTCAGACCCGTGGCTCTATTTTTTCTGTACTAATATGTGGTTATAATTAGAGGGTATTCAGGATTTTTGCTAAGAAAAGTATTTTAAACTGTAAGCATATGTTTTAGATTTTTTTTTCTTATTGAAATCTGTGGAGTAAAACTGTCAAATTTATCTTAAAGTGCATAGAAGAAATGAAGCAGGAAGCCAGGCCTATTAAGATTGACAGAAGATTAACAGGTGCCAATATAATTGATGAACCCTTGCAACAAGTGAGTTTTAACATAGAGCATTAGATTTTCTTTTGTATTCTGGATGTAGTAACCCTCGTCAAGTGGAAATGTTGAGGATAATAAGGATGCTTAAAGCTGGCTTGTAAGTAACTCAAATAATTTTCTGTGTTCTCACACTTCTCATTTTCATCTATTTTTCTCTGAAGTTATTACAGGAGAACAGAAGGTGCAACTTCGTTCAGGTTGTTGATAGGCAATTTTTTATCAAATGGTGAAAATATGCATAGGTATGTTATAGCTAGAGCTGCAGCATGTAGCACTTTAGCTACTTGTGGGTAATACCCACATTTCTGGGCCGCCAAGAGCGTACCCAGTCCCCTCATTGGGTACCCAGTGCCCAAAAATGCGGGAATTATTGGGACGTCCCGAGACTCGCCAGCATGTCATTCCCAGCACCTTCGGCTCCCTTGTTTGACTCACCTCACCAGCCGAGCTGCTGTTCCCCTGGTCTGGAATCCTGGCTGCTCCCTGCTTCTCCGTACTCTGTGCGGCACTCAACTGAGTGGGGAATTTTCTATCTGCATGCGTCCCCCTAATGACTCTCTGTTCCCAGGAGGACCCATATTAGGGGAGCACATGCTTCCCTTGGGAATGGGGGGATCCATTAGGGTGGCGTACGCACATTGGAAGAGGCTTCCTCGCTCTCCCCCCACCTCACCACACTCAGAAAAAGCCAAGCAGGTACATTCCCCATTTAGCTGAGCTTTGCATGGACCAGGGAGCAACCAGGAGTCTGGACCAGAGGAAAAGCAACCCAGCCGGTGAGGTGAGTCAGCCCATAGGCCATTAGGTTGCGTTCAAGTATCACGTTTGTGCCTGAACATGACCAGTATGAGTCAGGCACCCCAAAATGAACAGGGTGCCCGACTACCTGGGTGCCCAGTTGCAGCTCTAGTTGTAGCAGCATAATTGCTTATTATGATAACTAGTAAACAACAACAAACAAAGAAGTGTCAAAAGGGCTAGATGTCAGAGGAGCATCAGTCTTCTCATAGGACAGACCGTCTGCAAATATATTGCCAATATGTTTAAGCCCTAATTCCATGTTGGTGGTAGGACAGTCACTAGTGCACTTCAGGCAGGATAGCAAGCTGATTTCAAGTAAAATAACTTTGTAATGGTAATTTCATTTTTTGTAAAATACACGTTTGCTCTTTCTTCTCCACCCTCCTTTCAAACAGTTTAGCCCTCTAGTTTTAGATTATTTAAATGGAACACCATCCCCACCTTCACTTCTCCACTTGAATACCTTGTAGTACTTAATAAACGATGATAAATCATTCCCATATTTCTCCACTGCTTGTTGACCACTTAGTTATGAACCTGGAGAAAAATGCAGCTAGTAAAATAAAATCCTAACTTGGGATTTTTCATACATTAAATTATTATAAATCCTTAGATTTTGATTTATAATGCATACATAAGGTAGACAAAATTATGTATTCTATCTCTTCACTCGGATCTTCTTGGAAAAATTTAAACAAAACTCCACTCAGTTTATTGTACAGTTACTCAAAAAGGGAATTCCTCAGAAGCTGAAAGGGAAATTCCTCAGGGAATTGAAAGGGAATTCTTCAGAAGTTACCATCATGTTCTGTCATGTACCAGTTTTCAGTGATTTAGCCCAGTGAAGACTAGCAAAATTTCCCTTGAGCTTTGTTTTCGCTATTTCATTTTTGGTTTATATGTAACCACACTAGAATGGGATGTAGGAGAAAATAAGTTAGAATTGGTTGTGGCCCTAAAAGTCTTTTTTTGAAACTGTCTATTGCCAAGTCGTGGTGTGTTTGTATACAGTAAAGTAGCTGCGGCATTCTGAAATATATAAAAATACTTCATGATTGATGGTGGGTTTTTTTAAAGTGCTAATTTAATGTTAGGTAAATTATTTGGGGTTTTTTGTTTACCCTTGGTGCTATTTGTAAAAAAAATAAATGCCAAACTGAAATAGGTCAAGCTGAAATGTGGGTATTGTACTATCTTAAAAATAATGGTGAGGGTGCTTACCAGGAATGAGAGTAACCATGAGAAGGGGTTAAGAATGATTAAAAGGGATAGGAGTTTCTCTACTAGTTTTCTAGTGTGAAATCCATTCCTTTCTATAAAATGCTGAGTTGACATTAAAAGATAAAATATTAGAACAAGTTTGCCTTTAATGATGATAGTAATTCATATTTAAGTATATCATTGGCACATTTGTTATGAAAGCTTAGTGCTGAATCATATAATTTGGCATATTTGCTCTGTTTAATGGACTAAAAGTGATGTTTTAAATCTTGCATGTTTCTGCAGTAACTAATTACATTCGTTAAGCAATGTATGAAGGTTTAAGAACTGTAACTGCTGAGATTTTTATACACTGTAAAAGTCATGTCCCCAATAAAAAGCCCAAAGAAGACACAATGTGTATTGGGAATCAGCTGAGACTTGTAGTACACAATCTTCTGTGACCTGCTGACAAAGCATAAATACTTTTGCCAAACTCCAAGCCTTCTAGAACCATAAATCAAACTGTAGGAGTACTACTATGGATTAGGATGTTGAATCTCCTCCTTTTTCCAAGGAAGAAGACTCAAAAACTTGATCTTCTCTTTGATGCAAATTTGTCAGTCATTGCAGAAACCACACCCCATCTCTTATGGTCTGGGCCTCTTACCCAAGCCTTATTTATGCTTCCACCCTCTTACTTGCAACCTCCCTGGCCAGTCAGCGTCTTGCTTTTGAGGCTTGCCTGGTGGTCTGTTGTCTGAACTCCTAATTCAGCTGAATGAAGGCACTCTTCTGGGAGAGAGAATTAAGTTCAGGGTTGGATGGTCAGCACCTTGTCACACAGGATTATAAAATCATGAGACTTGCAGTTCTTACTTGCTTTCTGCTAGCCTTTAGGTTTTGCATTTTCAAAGGTTGCTTCACAATCATGAGATCAAGAAGTTTACCATGCTTAATGAAAGCTAAGATTCCCAGATAACTTTACAATTCCAAGATGTGGTACTCTAAAACAAAAACACCAAATATGAATCCAGTAAAAACTCTGGCAGCTAACAGTTCTTTAATAAAGCACTTGTACGTGTGAGTCACAATGGTAACTAGGATTGCATTTTACTGTTCTCTATCGTTTTTGGTCAGTGAATGTGTGCAATTTGTAAATCCACTGCAACACCTTAGCATTCACCTGCCACAACCTGTGGGGGCGTGGATTTTGGAACCTCACATAACAGTAGAGTGGTTCTTTGCAACCTTTTCACACCATATTTCTGAAGCCAAACAGAATACTAGTAGCTTCCCAGTTTTGGGGTATCCACAGCAACTGTCTAGTTACGATGATTTCCCTTACTTTGAAGCAAATTTGCTAAACTTTCATAGTGTCTGGCATATTCTGTCCCAATTGCAGTTTACGTAATCGTTACAAAACAGTGAAAATGGCTTTCAGGGAATATTTTAGCATAGTGCATTATTAAATTATAAACGCTTTGCCATTTACAGTATAGTAACAGAAAAGGAAAGTGGATGTTTTAAAGTGTACGGAAAGGATAGCATAAACCCTAGCACAATTGACGTATATTGTCTGCATTGCATAGCACCCTCAAATACAATAATATAATGGATATTAGAGTATTATTTTTTGCATGAAATTTTATTGAAGACTCTATGCTATTTATCATCCTTTTTTGTTTAATTTTAGGTAATCCAGTTTTCCCTGAGAGACTATGTCCAGTATTGGTATTACACACTAAGTGATGATGAATCATTTCTTCTTGAAATCAGGCAGGCTCTTCAGAATGCGCTAATTAAGTTTTCTACAAGGTAAGATAATTTCTGCAGCAATATCTTCGCAAGATTATTCTATTAGCTTTTTATGATGAATTCTGGACCATCAAGGAATCTGAATAAACCTACCAGATGCTTGTATTTTAAAATAATATGCTTATTTAAAAAATAAACAATGTGTCAAAATCTGATAGCTATGTCAGTGAAATCTGTGCAATTTAACCCCAGATCGGTTAGAACAAGCACCTTTTTATATTCTGTAATAAATTCCTTTTCCTGTCTGGAACTTTTGTTTCCAAGACACTCAATAAAAAAGCTATATAGTTCAAGGGTTTTTGTTTTGTTTTGTTTTTTTAAACTATCTTAGTTTAAAATTCAAGATTGGGTCCTCCAACGCCAAACGGCTGCTGCCTAGGCCCCCTTGTCTCTTCTGGTTACATCCTCCTATATCCCTAGTGCATGACGTATATGGATTTTAAACAGCTGATTTTCAATTTAAATTTAGAAATTCAGAATATCAATTTTGTGACTTGATGCAAGCTAAAACGTTAATACATTACTCATGATGCTAGCCTATGCTAGCTTACTGCATGCTTTTTGTGTTGAAAATGCCTTACAACCAGTAAAAGGTAGGAGAACTCCATTCCAGATGCAAACAGTGGAAGTAAAAATTCCTCTAATCCCATTTGCACAGGTGTGAACAGGATTTTTGGGTTTCCCTCTTTTCCCAAAGCAACACTGGACCAGCCACAACTCAGTTGTACCCTGTCTTGTCCGATTTTATGAGATCATGCAGAGGATGTCCTTGGAGTGGCTAGAGCTACCTTTTGTGAACTTGATCAATGCCTGTTCTGGCTGGTTAAGGCCAGCTGGGAGACGTTGGGGCTGTTGCTGGCGGGGGTCATCATTGTCTCCCTTTAGAGAGGGCAGAGTCCCGGGGTGCCTGAAGGAGGCTGTGGTGCAGTCTCTGCTCAAGAAACCATCACTTGACATTGACTCCCTCACCAGTTATTGACTGGTCTCTAACCTTCCCTTTTTAGGGAAGGTTATTGAATGGGTGGTGGTTCAGCAGCTTCAGGGGCATTTGGACTGCGTCATTTTTCTAGATCCCTCACAGTCCAGCTTTCATCTGGGCTTTGGCACTGAGACTGCACTTGTGGCTTTCGTTGAGGACCTTCGCTGTGAGTTAGATCAGGGTCGCTCAACCCTACTGATTTTGTTAATCTTTCGACTGCTTTTGACATTGTTGATCACGAGATGCTGGTGGCTCGCTTGTGAGACTCGGGCCAGGGTGGGCGGAATTGTTCTTGAATGGTTCGACCTTTCCTGACCTAGAGAACTCAGCGGGTGGTACTGGGGGACTGCTCCTTGTCGCCTTGGCGTCTCTCGTGTGGAGTTATGCAAGCTTCTATTCTGTTCCCTCTCCTGTTCAACGTGTACAGGCAGCCATTGGGTGAGGTTGTGAGGGGGTTTGATGTTTGGTGTCATCAATGTGCTGAAGACACCCAACTTGACCTCATTTTCAGCTGACCCAGACCTGGCAGTCTTGGTGCTTACTCGGTATTTGGTGGCTGTGGGGGACTGAATGAGGGTGAGCTGACTGAAACTGAATCCTGAGAAGACAGAGGTGATGTTGGTGGGGAGGGCCGAGGAGTTGGTCCCTCAGGTGCATAGTCTGGGAGTGCTAGTGAATTCACAGCTGCGCTTGGATGCCCAGGTGGTGGCTGTGGTGAGGAGTGCATTCTATGAACTACATCTGGTACAATGGCTTAGGCCGTATATCTCAGACTTGGACCGTGCCACTATCATCCATGTTTTCATCACCTCAAGACTGGACTACTGCAACACACTTTACGTGGGGCTACCCTTGGTGACAGGAGACTGCAGCTAGCGCAGAATGCAGCAACTCATCTCCTTACAGTGACGGGTCGCTGTGAGCACATGACACTAGTTCTGTGTGCACTGCACTGGCTGCCAATAGTCTTCCAGGCCCGATTCAGGGTGTTGGTTTTAACCTATAAAACCTTACACGGTCTTGGCCCTGCTTACTGCGGGACTTCCTCACCCCTCGGGCTTTGAATTGGCCCCTGCGGTCAGCTGGGAGTGCCCTTCTTGAGGTGTGTCAAGTCCTTCGGGAGTCTACTAAGAGGGGGTGTTCTCGGTGCTGCACCACCGCTGTGAAACTCCCTCCTGGTGGCAGTCATCTGGCCCCGTATCTTCCCTCTTTCCATCAACAGTGTAAGACCTGTCTGTTCTGCCAGGCTTTTGGCGAGAGAAATGGGTAGTGGGCAGGGGAATTTGGTTGGGGGGATTTGTTTTTTAACTCCACCTTGATTGTATTATTTTTTATTGTTTTTATATTTATTATTATTTTATGTTGCTATTTTATATGGTTTTACTATTTTATGATGGACTTCTGTAAGCTGTCCCGAGCTGCCGTTAGGCAGGAGGAGGAGGCGGGGTACCAAATATTGTTAATGAATAAAGTGCCCCACTTACAGAAACCACTGAATGCCACGCTTGCTAGATTGTGCCAGCCCAAAAAAGGGTTAATCCTTTGTCGCCTGTGTATCGGGACTCCACGGTTATCAGAAAAGTAAAAGGGGTTAGACTTGTTTTGGTGGTAGATCAAGATATCATTCAGCATGGTGCCAGTAACCACACAGACGCACACTTAATAATGTTTTATATAAGAATTAAGACAGATAATATTGGTTCAGAGCAAATACAGAAGGTGCATAATGAGATGAAATCAAAATAGTATGCAGTGCTAGTTTAACTCAGGGAATTTTTCTAAGTCCTAACCTAAGTTCTAAAGCAAATACTCCTGTCTGCCATGCAGACCAGCTGATTCAAGTATTGCCAACAGCTTCTTCACAGGACTTCTCCTTCAGGAACCCTTTTCCTCAGTTCCTGGCTCAGGGTCACATGGTTTGAATGTCTGTTGGGACCAGACTCCTTTGTCTCGGCCAGGCTTAAGAACATTAGTGCCATACTGGGTCAGACCAATGATTAATCTAGCCAAACGCCTGTTTCCGACAGCGGCCAACCTCGGTTGCTTAGAAGAAGTACTCAACAGGCTATAATGGGGTGATCCATTGCCTGTTGTTCACTCCCAGCTCCTGACAGAAATGAAAACGTTTTTGTTTCTCCCTTTTGCTTTCCCCTTTTGTTTCTCTGCTTGCCATACAGTATGCGCTTTGCTCCTTACGGGTGGATTTCCGTCGGTGGTGACTGATTGCTCCTGTGGCTATCTAACACCTCCATGTGCTGGCAGGGATGCCAGGGGCTGCTTTATCAAATTTCACCCCTGCCCTCCCAGAATACTGTGCAGGGCAGGTGTGACTGCTGTGGCGGCTTTTGCCCACAGTTCACCATGGCTGAATGTCATGGCGGGGTGCAGGTTGCTGGGAGCAGGGTCAGCGCCCACCCTTATGTTGGATAGTGGGACGACTCTCCGCCCTTCCGGGTTCACCCTCATGTTTGTTCTCCACTATGTGCCGGCTTGGAAACTGGCGGGAGCCACCTCACCCCCATCTCATTTGTTTTCACCCTTAGTTCTGGGAGCAAAGAAATCCAGTCATGCTCAAAAATTCAAGTGTGACCTGTGGTGTTCTCCTGTTTTTGGTTTTTGAAAATCTGTTGTATAGTTTTGATGCTGTCTCTTATACACATCTAGATGTGTATAAGAGACAGTCTAAAGGCAGGCCAAACGTGCAGGCTGAGCGGGCTGCTCCAGCCCTGTATGCAGTGCTCTGGAACATCACGGAGCACCGCCAGTGAACTAGGCTGCCCAAACCTGGTGCACCATCCTGAGGAGGAGCTGCGGTCCACCTGCTCACCAGATCACTGCAGCTCTGCTCTCGGCCGGCAGTTGCCCTCGGTAACACCATAGAATTGTGGGCAGCAGCCTAGAACATTGGGCGATCTGTCCACAATTCTATGGTGTGGGGGATGGGGTGTTGTGTGGGTAGAGTAGGCACTGCAGCAGTCACCGGGTCTGTCTAAACGTGACCCCAATGGGGCTGGCCACGGGCAGACACCCTGGTCATGCTCTGGGGGTGGCCAGCCTGGCATGTGTCTAAAAACACCCATAGTGATATCCACATGGATATCTGTTTCAGCTCTAATTCCAATCCACATTTTGAGAACCTCTAAAGTAAAGGGTACAATTCTCAAGAAAGGAGGGAAGTACAGTTGTGGGTAAAACTAGGAATGTTCAAATGTCATGGAGCATGCATACACAAATCTGGTCAAACTCATTGAATCTCACAGCTTCCAGTTTTGCCTGTATGCTAACACACTCTCTCTCCACCTCCACCCATATCCCCACTATCTCTCTGATCTCTCTGCTTTGATGTCTCACCATCAACTCCATGTTTTGTATGTCCAAGATGGAACTGCTGATCTTCACCCACCAAACATTCTCTCCCTCTTGCCTCTTAATTTCCATTGAACTCCACTATCCAGCCTGTCACTTAGGCCGCATTCACACCTGCCGTGGCGGCCGAGGGAAGCCATGGCAGATCCCCATTTGTACTGGCTCTTCTTCTGCCATCTGGCTCCTCCCTGCTGCCATGTCTTCCCTCGTGGGTCTCGCCGCCGCAGGTGTGAATGCGGCCTAGTACACCTCTGATCCAGTCTGCAACTAAGTCCTGTTGCTGCTGTCTGCATAATATCACTAAAATCCAGCCCTTTCTTACTACTTCCACTGCCAAAACCCTAGTTCATTTTCTAGTCATCTCTCACCTTCGCTATTACAAGTTCCTTTGTACTGGCCTTCCCTACTCTGACTTTGCTCCCTCTCTTTCATGTAATGGTCCGCTACCAAGGTCATCCACCTTGCCTGTCACTTTGACCCCATTCAGTACTAGTCTGGTGGCAAAATCGGCTAACATGACTTGGGGGGCGGGGGGGTGTCTTGTTAGAAGCGACGGACAAGTATATTTTGTCTTATTGGTTCATAAGGATCACAAAAAGGTGGGTGTCATTCCTGAATCTTATTTGTGTGGTCACCGTATACAGTTTCCTCCCTTCGCTGGACCCAAATACATTCAGCACAAGCTCCTTGCCTTTTTACTTCCAAGGGTCCTCATGGTCTTACTCCCCCATCTCTCTCTGATTGTTTCCTTCCATGTTCCTCCGGGGAACCTTGCTGCTACTCTTGCACCATCCTTGCCCTCTCACGACTCCTCTGCTTCTTGGAAGGTATTCGCTCCTCCCTTGCTTCCCTCCTTGTCTGAAACTCCCTCGTTGAATACATTTACTCTCCTTCTTCCCTCTCTTTCTTCAAATCCCTCCTTAAAACATACCTCTTTGTCAGGCTTTCCCTAGCGCCTCATCACTGATGCCTCATCTTCCATCCTTCACTCAGGATCCCCCTCTCCCCCCTGTAATTAAGTTAAATACATTTATTTATTTATCAAATTTATTTATTTGATACATGCACCTGTATAAATACATGCATCTGCAGCTTCTCAACTTCGAGGGTATCCCTGTCAGAGGAGTATGAGAGAGCAAGTATGGTGCAAGGGCGGAGGGGGGGGGGCATAGCTCAAGTGGTAAGAGGACGTGCTTTGCATGTATAAGGTCCCATGTTCAATCCCCAGTATCTGCACCTCAGGATCCCTGGTAGCACGCCAGGGGGAGGCCTCTGCTGGGGGCTTGGAGGGGTCTCAGGTAGCATGCCAGGATGGCCTCTTCCAGAGACCCTGGAAGAGCTGGATTTGGACCTGTATTTGAAACCCCTGCTGCCATGTCAGGTTGTGACAATACTGAGCTAAGATGGACCTTGTGACAATACTGAGCTAAGATGGTCTGACTCAGTTAGGCAGTTTAGTTTAGTTTTTAAGAGCAGGAGCAAAGTTCCCCGGTTGGAATATGGAAGGAAACAATCAGGGAGAGGGGATGGGGGAGGGAGTAAGACCGTAAGGACCTTTGGAAGTAAAAATACAAGACGCTTGTGCTGTGAATGTATTCGGGTCCAGTGAGCCAGTGAAGGAAGGAAACTGTATATGGTGACACGTTCCAAGACCACATAAATAAGATTCAGGAATGACACCACCACTTTTTGGATTCCTTATGAACCAGTAAGACAAAATATAGTACTAGTACTGAATGGGGTCAGAGTGACAAGCAAGGTGGATGACCTTTAGCAGCGGAGCATTAAATAAAAGAGAGTGAGCAAAGTCAGAGTGGGGGAATCCAGTAGGAAGAAACTTGTAATACTGAAGGTGAGAGATGACTCTGTCTCTCTCTATAGAGAGAGTTATGTTTGATTCTGGAGCTGTTCAGTCATTAGAGAAGAGTACCTACCCCTAGGGGCTTACAATCTATGAAAGAGAAGGGAGCAAAGCAATGAAGTCAGTTGGAGTGGGGGTGGGGTGGGATTTTTTTTTTTTTTTAATTCTCCTTTTATGAGTGTTTAGTTTTATTGTTGCTATTTCTATTGATTGTAAGCCACCCCAAGCTGCCTGTGGTAGGAGGGGTGGGGAAGCAAACATTTTTAAATAAATAAATTTCATACAGACAGAGTACCTAAAGTATCTCCAACTTTAGCGACTGTGTCTGTATGAAATGACTTCATTGCTTTGCTTTGTTTTCGCAAGCAGGAACGATTTTCACAGCTAGTTTGTTGTAGACAAAAAGAAGATAGCAGCTTGTAGATGTGTTAATTAGTCATTGAGGACTTGACTGGCCTGCTTTGGCATTAAAATAAAGCTTCTGTTGTAAGTTTTTGAGCAACTGTTTGCATTTGCCTCCTTTATTTTACGAGGCTTATTTTATAGAAATGTAGAAGTGATCGTTAGAGTGTATATCTACACCAATAGAGGACACTAAAGTTAATTGTTACAACTGAATTTCAACGTAGTCAGGTTAATTGGTGTTTGTGCCTTTTTAAAAGATCTCAAGATAATACAGACACATTAAAAACTAGATTTTTCACATTCATTTTTCTTCAGAGATGCTGAGCAGAAGTTTATGTAAGACTGCCACCTAGAGTGTGTTCTTGCTAGGGTATTGCACGTGAAAATGTTTGGCAACTGGAGATCATAATTTTAGAACATGTCAGGAACACTTTGCTTATAACCCCCATCTTCCACTCCTATGTACACACTTCATGCTGATAAATTCTACAGTTACACAGAAAACAAGGAAGTTTAACTTGGAACACATTGTAGAAGAGTTCTGAGGGAAGGAAAGAAATGTCCTTGCTGAGTGAAGAGCTGCCTCTGTGATGAACCCACAAACCTCACATCAGGGAAGCAGCTCTGGTCCAAGGGAGCCACAATAAGGACTTTTTTTAGACCTTGCAGCTTTTCCCCACACTTTCAGAAGGACATAGCAGAACTAGAAAAAGTATGGAGAAGGGCAACACAGATGATCAAGGGTATGTGTGGGGTTCAATGTTTAATTCCATGCATATAATTCCATGTCGGTGTGTTCAGTTCTCTTTGTGTAACCTCCATTTTGCCTGCCACTGGCAATCTGGTACCTAGTTAGAGCAGAGGCCAGCTACATGAGGCTTCTGCTTACTCTCTGCCTCCAAGACCTCCACTCAACACACTAATTCACCTTTATCTAACCATAATTTCCCTGTCAGCAAAAAGACACCTCTGCTGCCACGCACGAGGCCATCATTTTCCTTTGTGTGCCACACTTTAGTACTGCTGTGTGAACCCAAGGATTTCATACCTGGTTACTAGCTAGTTGGAGGCATTCATGCTAGGAGGCATGGCAAGGACTTCCCCATGTCAGGTGAGAGTTTTACAAGAGAGTATTAATTCCCACATAGAATATTCTAGATGATTACCAGGTGTATGTAGGGTTGGCAACGCTAAACATAAAAAGCAGCGTCAGGCCCCCAATGTCATGAAACTGGCTTTGAAATTCATGAGGCTTTTTAAAAAAAATAAAAATAAAAAAAGCTTGTGTTTTTATTTAATTTCTAGATTTAATTTTTTTTTTTTACCCTGGTATACGAGTGTGTGTGTTGGGGGGCGGGGGGGCTGAAGTACCACAGATTAGAAGACGCTGCAGTCTGAGGACTACTGCCTAAAGTAAGATTAGAAAATAGGTTTTATGTAAACGTTCATGAACTTTCCAAAGAATAATAAATCTTGGCTCCAGAGATACCCATATGTGTTATTAATACTCAAAGAAATAACTTTATTCTGCTTTCAAACATTTTGTTGATGTTTTCTGAAAGGTCAAAAGAAATAGACTGGCAGCCTTATTTTACCACTCGACTTGTTGATGATTTTGGCACTCATCTTAGAGTATTCAGAAAAGCTCAGCAAAGGATAACGGAAAAAGATGAGCAAAATAAAGGTAATACGTTAAATATTTTGACTCTTGGTGCCCTGTGCTTACTAAAACATTGTTCGATATAGTCGTCATTTTTTTTTTTTTTTAAAAAGCCACTTCAGTAGCCACTCTTCAGTTCACTTGTTTTTTTTTTGTTTTTTTTTTTACATTTCCTTTGTATAGATACAGCAGAAGATCTTGTAGATACCTTCTTTGAAGTTGAAGTAGAAATGGAGAGGGAAGTCTGTCGTGATGCAGTCTGCACTTCTCCCAAAGATGAAGAAGGTTTTTCTAATGATTTTTTTGTGTCGTGAAACATGTTGGGGGAAGGAAGGTTGTGTTGATTACAGGGACGGGCTGCCGGGAGCACATACCTCCAGTGTTCTCTTCACTGCACTGGCTGCCTATAGCCTTCCAGACCCGATTCAAGGTGTTGGTTGTTACCTATAAAGCCCTACAGGACCTGGGTCCCACCTACCTACAAGGCTGCTTCACCCACTGGGTTCTAGTGTGGTCTCTGGTCGGCTGGGAGCGCCCTTTTGGAGGTCCCTCATGTTCGGCACAGGGCCGTTTTGGAGAGGGCGTTCTCAGTCACTGCACCTTGTTTGTGGAACTCCCGGTGGAGGTCCACCGGGCCCTGTATCCTCTCGTTCAGGCGTCCGTGTAAAACCTGGTTGTTCCACTGGGCTTTTGGTGGGGGAGATGGGTAGGGGGAAGGTTGGGGTTGGATTGGGGGTGGGCGTTTATGACCCGTATGAAGTTCTTTGTTTTAATTGTATTTATATTTTATATTGTACGCTGCCCCAGGCTGCCTAGGTAGGAGAGGGCGGGATATTAAATTTAAAAATAAATAAATAAAATTATTAAACTGTTACATATTCTGATTGTCAGCCTCTAATGAAATGGATGAAAGGCCATTTCTCCTCATATTTCTGCATCCTCCTCCTGCTGGATAGTTCTACCGTTGGCCGCTAGGAGGCAGATGATCTAATTTTTGTCTGCGCCTGCGTCCACGGAGCTACCCGGCTCTTTGCCAGTCCGTCGTCTGCCTTGAGGCCGTTAGGACGTGCATCGGTTCCAGGAACCTAGGAAGGACAGTAGGAGAGTGTTAGAGACTATTTTTTGGTGGGGCACTTGGGGTTAGCGATCCCGGACGCCGTCTCGGGTATCGCTCGGCCAGGAAATTGGATTCCCTTTAAAAAAAAAAAAAAAAAAAAAAAAAAAAAAAAACCCCGCGGT
>QEPC01015050.1:7855411-7899649 GCA_003113815.1 Sphenodon punctatus
GGAGCGGCGCGTTCTTAAGACTTCAATTATTAGGCTTAAGAACGCGCCGCTGCAAAGCCCCATGTCTCCAGCCGCCGCCGCCGCCAGCAACGGGGAGCAAGCCACTCCGGCAGCTTTGATTTAATGCGGCGTTTGGGAGGCGCTTCAGCGCGCCCTCGTTTAAAAGCAGCCTTAGATCCCAAGTTTACACATCAAAATAAAATCTAGTCCAATGGGATCATGATGGAATTTCAGTTAGTCGATCCGCTTGGTCCAAAGCTCAGTAAAAATAGGAAATAAATGTCTAATGAAGTTCAGGCAGCAACATGCCACCACTAGACCATAGGGCACCAATACAGCCCTGTATCATGCATAAGAAATGTTAAAGTGGAGTTGTCGTTACGTCTGTTTTCACCCATTATGGGTAGCATAGGAGATGAGGTGAAGACAATTTAGGGAGCAGAAGACAAGTGAAGGTGGAGGTAGAAAAAGTGATGTTCCCAGGTGGATTGTAATGAGAAAGATAGGAAGGATCAGGGCTATGGAAGAGTCTTAAAATTAAAGACAAGGAGTTTGTGCTGGATGCAGAGGGAGAGGAAGCCAGTGGAGGGAGCAGAGAATTGCTTGAGCATAATCAAAGTGGCGGGCAAAGTAATTGACTCTGGCAGCTGATACCAAATAGAAATGAGGGTCAAAATGTTGTGGTTCTCTTAAGTCAGTGTTGTAGGCTTGTCACAGACATCCAGAATTTTGAATCTAGCATTTTTTTTAACCCCCATAACTGCATGTATGTACAAAGTTTATTATTTCAGTGTTGGAGCACGTTCTGAGAAATGAGTTTAAAAAGAAAAGTTGATTGGAGGGCGTTTCAGAATGTTTGTTTTAATTTAAGTGTGAAGATGTATGTTACATGATATAAGCTGTTCCACAAATGTAAACTTTACCTTGAGATCATAATGAAACTGATTTTTAGAAATATATGATACGCCTTACTGAAAATACAAAAGGTAGATTTTTAATTCTATTGCATATTACTTTTTAGGAAATCCTTGCTCAAGGTATTCTTCTTCCATTAATAAATCAGCTCAGTGATCCTGATTATATTAATCAGTATGTCATATGGATGGTGAGTGTTTTTTCTTTTCTTTTTTGTTTGTTTGTTTGAGTGCTTTGGCAGTGTGTTTTTGAAATATTTTAGCATAAGCTCATTACACTTGTATTCTTGTGAGCTGTGATCATAGGACATCTATAGTACAAAAGGGTGCGTAATAGTTACTTGCAACATAAGTAGTAGCAGTGGCTAAGCCTTGCTCACATTATGGTTTCTTTAACTTTTCAAAGCTTTCACCTATTAGACTGAAACTTTTAAAATTTGACTAAAAAAAATAAGTGTTCGTATCATAGAACAATGTTCTATCACAGAAGCTCATTGAAAATGGGAATATTTAATAACCAAGAGATTCTTTAGAATTGGTTATGTTGAAGTGAGAAAGGGGATTAAGCTTAAAGGTTTTTTTATCCATAAATTTCTTTCTGTAGTTCCCCAGCTCTTTGCCTCCTTGCAGTCTATATACATATCCATTCTGTATTGTATTCTGTGCTGTCTAATATAGGAATGTTAGTTCTGAGAGATTTTTTTTCATGAAGTCTGGTCTACTGGTGGCATGTAGCTTTTGTCTTATCAAGTAGAGAATGTGTCTAGATATGTAATATCCCAAAAGAGGGATCTCTGAAGGGAAAAGGCTGTTTCAAGTTTGACAGATCTGAAACTAATATGGAACCCCTCAGAATGTATGTCACAAATTGGTCTTTGTACCAGGGAAGGGTAGATTCACTCCCCTTCCTCTCCCTCCCCACCCCCAGGCAAAAATGATACTTGAACACCTAGCTTTCATTGATGTCAGTTGAAGTTAGGCACCTAGGTCTCAATCTTGCCTTTAAAAATCTACCGTTGAGTACATCCTCTTGGAAAGTTCTACTTGAAATTATAAAAGTGTACGGGTATGACTTTGTTTTCTTGTTGAAAACAAACCTAAAAAACTTAAATTGCCTCTAAGATTTAGTAGGGTATTCAAAGTTAGATGTTCATAAAACAGCCCCCCCCAGCTCCCACACTATCCCTCCCAACCCCCTTGAATGTATCTAAGAGTCTCAATATTTTATCATGTGACAGCTACTTTGAATTCCTAATCACTGAAATTGCAAGAGTTGGCAAACCTGGGTTTACTAGCAACAGGGCCATCCCAAGGTACAGTCATAAAGATTTCCTCAAGGTGACACTTCGTGTTTTGATTGCTTATGAACTCTGGTGTGTGTTGTTTTTTAAAAAAGTCATTACAGTGTACATTATGTGAATCGCTATTCTCTAACTGGCAAATAACTTCACAATAAATGAGCATTTAGTATGGTGGATTTTTAAACACCTTTATAACTTTTTCAATTTTCTTAATATTTCAGATTCGTGATTCCATTTGCAACTATGAGGCCTTTATGAATATTATTAAATTAAGTGATAATATAGGGGAGCTGGAAGCAGTAAGGGATAAGGCAGTAGAAGAGCTTCAATATCTTCGATCCTTAGATACAGGGGGAGATAGTGAGTACGTTTTATGAAGAAATAATATATTTACAGCTAACATGAATGACCTTTTTTTCATCATATGAACAGAAGAGTGGTAATGTCCCAGTAACTGCAGGGTCAGTTTCTTGGAGTGCAGCTAGATGAGCAGCTGTGGGCCTGATCCTCACGTGGCCCTCTGGCAAGCAAGCGCACTGTGGGGCAAGTGCAGGGAGCAGGGCTGATGGGCTACCGGGTCGACTGTTGTTGGAGTTCTCGCTACAGCTGGGGCAGTCTGAGGCACTGGCCACCTGAGCGGTCTGGCCCTGCCTCCTTTCCCAGCCAGACCAAAATCCTGCCCCCCACCCATGACATGGCTGCATGCAGTAGACAGCAGTTCCTGCCGCTCAAAGCCCTGTTGTGGTGCTTACTGCATAGCGGGACAGAAGCAGCCCTGGTACATGGGCTGCCATGCCTTGGGCAGACTTATCCCATTTGGGGTAAGACTGCTACGTGACGCGCATTGCATAACAACTAATTGCTTGCCCTGCCATGTGGCAGGGGTAATATCTGGAGGCCACCCGCCACACAGTGCACTGCATCATGTGGTCTGGCTGCCCAAGTTGTGGTAGATAGCCTGCTCAGGGCATCTTGTGTGGCTGCACAATTTGCCTTTTCATCTTTCCATAACTTCATGGTGAAATAACAGATTTAACAGATACTATTTTTGTAAGCCTCTTGTAATTTAGTAGGCTTGAGCATCTTAACTCTAAAAGCTTTCAGTATTTCTTGTCCCCTTAATTCTCAGTATTTCATTTTCAGATATCAACACTATAAAAAATCAAATTAACAGCTTATTGTTTGTAAAGAAAGTATGCGATTCAAGAATACAGAGATTGCAGTCAGGAAAAGTAAGTACTATTTTCTGTCAGACTACGTTCTAGAGTCCAACCATGTTATGGCTGATACGTGAAATGTAGTTAACTGAGGGGAATATGTAGTAGTACCATATTGGAACTCACAAGGGTCTGATCCAAGGGTTGTTCATTGGGTGCATGGACACATCATATGCATTTGGCATGTGCACAAGATGTGCATATCCAGCATGTACACCGAGTGTGTACTGAACATGTGCAATTCCCTCTCTGTGAGCATGGTGTGCATGCAGCATGAATGGTGCATGTGTGTAGACTTTTTGATTGAGGCTAAGGCTAGTAAATATTCTATTTATTATTTATATATGTATTTAAGTTTATAGCCCACCCTTACCTTAAGGATCAGGATGGGTTACAACATAAAAACTATACAAAACAGAAATACATAAAAATCTCTTGGAAAGTTTGCCACCCACTACCCCCATCTGTGTCTGTCAAAAAATTTATATGCTGAATATATTGAGCTGTATTCTGTGAAAATTTGAACCTAATAATTACATTGCCATAGGTTGAACCTAGTTTGGAACATTAATCTTCCAAGATTTGTGTTAGGAAGTGTTATATCTACCCAGAGATTCACAACCTGTTCTGTCTTCACATACACCTATGCCTCAGCAGCGCTATCATGGCACACCCATGCTCACCTGTCAATATACATTACGTAGCTATTCACGTAAATTGACTACTGTATAGCACTGAAAACTGTTCCTGTCTTCAGCTTACATGCAAGAGAACTGGTGAGGTTGCAGCTCGTCTGCATACGCTCCCAGCGTCCTCGGCCGTCATCGCTTGAGGACACCGCGACTCTCCTGGGGTTTGGCCTTTCTGCCACCCCAAACTCCACCGACCAGCGGGCCGAGAACTGGTGAGGTTGCAGCTCGTCTGCATATGCTCCCAGCATCCTCGGCCGTCATCGCTTGAGGACACCGCGAATCTCCTGGGGCTTGGCCTTTCTGCCACCCCAAGTTCCACCGACCAGCGGGCCGAGAACTGGTGAGGTTGCAGCTCGTCTGCATATGCTCCCAGCATCCTCGGCTGTCATTGCTTGAGGACACCGCGAATCTCCTGGGGCTTGGCCTTTCTTCCACCCCAAGCTCCACCGACCAGCGGGCCGAGAACTTGCAACTCGTCTGCATACACTCCCAGCATCCTCGGCTGTCATCGCTTGAGGACACTGCAACTCTCCTAGGGTTTGGCCTTTCTACCACCCCAAGCTCCACCGACCATCGGGCCGAAAGGCACGCGCCTTACAGCTACTTTTCTCCATTTCTTTTCTACTGTAGTTTCTCCTCCTATCTTACTAACATGCCTGCCCTATTTTCTCGCCTTTTCTTTCCCTCCTCCCCTTCTCCTCTTCCTGTCCATCTTTTTCTCCCTTCTTCCTTCCCCCAACCGATCACTGCTCTCTAACTTCCCCCATACATCCTTTTTTCCCTTGACTACCTTCTCTCCTTGCTCCCCTTCCACTCCTCCTGTCTCTAGCCTTCCTCGATGCTCCCCTTCTCCCAATCTTCTCCCTATTCCTCCTGTCTCTACCCTACCACGACGCTCCCCTTCTCCCAATCTTATCCCTATTCCTTGCCTCCCCCCTCATCAACTACCATTTTTCTGCTCCCTCTGGAACTGTCGCTCATCTATCAGTAAAGCTCCCTATATCCATGATCTTTTCCTCTCTCGCTCCCTCCAGCTCCTTGCCCTTACTGAAACTTGGATCACTCCCTCGGACTCTGTCACGCCTGCTACCCTCTCCTGTGGGGGTCTCTCCTTCTCTCACCAACCCCGCCCTGAAGGACGGGGTGGTGGGGTGGGCCTCCTTCTTGCTAAATCCTGTCAGTTCCAACCAATTTCTCCTCCCCCCTCTCTCTCCTTCCATACCTTTGAGGCTCACTCCGTGCGCCTCTACTCCCCCCTCCATCTACGTGTTGCTGTCATCTACCGTCCCCCTGGTCCTCTCTCTTCCTTTCTTTCTGACTTTGAGTCCTGGCTCACTTTCTTCCTCTCTGTTGATATCCCCACTCTCATCCTTGGTGACTTCAACATTCATGTTGATGACCCATCTCAGCCCTCAGTCTCTCGCTTCCTCTCCCTAGCCTCCTCCTTCAACCTCCACCTTTGGACCAACTCCCCCACCCATACTAATGGCCATTCTCTTGATCTTGTCCTCTCTAGAAACTGCTCTGTCGCTGATCTCTCCTTCGATCCTCATCCTATATCAGACCACTTCCTTGCCTCTTTCAACATTTCCCACTGTCCCCCCTCCTCTTCCCCTTCTCTACGCCCCTTCCGTGACCTTCAAGCTATTGATCCCCTGGACTTTGCCTCCTCTCTCTCTCCCCTTCTTCCTACAGTCTTCTCTTCCTCCTCCCCTGACTCCGCTGTCTCTGCTCTCAACGCCTCTCTCTCCTCCACACTTGACTCCCATGCCCCTCTCTCTTCCCGCCCTGCCTTCTCCCACAACCCCCGTCCTTGGCTCACCCCTAGTATCCGCCACCTCCGTTCTTGCACTCGTGCTGCTGAACGACTCTGGCGCAAATCCCATTCTCACGCTGACTTCCTTCACTTCAAATTCTGTCTCTCCACCCTTACTTCTGCTATCTCCCTTGCTAGACAACACTACTATGCCTCCCGCATTGAGTCCTGTTCTCGGGACCCTCGCCGCCTGTTCTCTACCTTTGACTCCCTCCTCAAGCCTCCCTGTCCTCCCCCTCCTTCTTCCCTTTCTGCTCAGGATCTTGCCTCCTTCTTCACCTCCAAGATAGACAAGATCCGCCTCGACATCGCTTCCCACTCCTCTCTTCCCACTCCCACCCCTCTCCCTCCTCCCCCTCCTTCTCTCATGTCCTCCTTCTCCCCTGCCTCCCTTAAGGAAATCTCCTCTCTGCTCTCCTCCTCCAACCCTTCCACTTGCCCCCTTGATCCCATTCCTTCCCGCCTCCTCACCTCCATTACTCCCACTGTCGCCCCTTCCTTCCTGCACATCATCAACCTCTCCCTCTCTACTGGCTCTTTCCCTTCTGCCTTCAAACATGCCACAGTCTCTCCTATTCTCAAAAAGTCCACTCTTGACCCCTCTGACCCTTCTAGCTATCGTCCTGTCTCACTCCTTCCTTTTGCTTCCAAGCTGCTTGAACGTGTTGTCTACTCCCGCTGCCTTGACTTCCTATCCTCCAACTCCTCCCTTGACCCCCTCCAATCTGGCTTCCGCCCCCTTCATTCTACTGAAACTGCTCTCGCTAAGATCACCAACGATCTTCTGGTGGCTAAATCTAAACGTCTCTATTCCATTCTTGTCCTCCTTGATCTCTCTGCTGCCTTCGATACTGTTGACCACTCACTCTTGCTGGATTCCCTTCACTCCCTTGGCTTTTGTGGCTCTGTCCATAACTGGTTCTCCTCCTACCTCTCTGACCGCTCCTTTAATGTGTCTCTCTCCAACTCCGCCTCCTCCTCCTTCCCCCTCTCAGTTGGTGTTCCTCAAGGCTCTGTTCTTGGCCCTCTCCTCTTCTCGATCTATACCTCATCCTTAGGCAAACTCATTGCCTCCCATGGCTTCCAATACCACCTCTATGCTGATGACACTCAACTCTATCTCTCTACTCCCTCTCTCTCTCCCTCTGTTCAAGCTCGTCTCATCAACTGTCTCTCTGACATCTCTACCTGGATGTCTCAACGTCAACTCAAACTCAACATGGCTAAAACTGAACTCCTTATCTTCCCCCCTCATCCTTCCTCTCCTTCCTCACTGTCAATAACTATTGATGGAGTCACCATCCTGCCTGTCCCCCAAGCCCGTAGCCTAGGCTTCATCTTTGACTCAGCCCTTTCTTTTAAACCCTACATTGACTCTGTTGCTAAATCCTGTCGCTTCTCCCTCCATAACATTGCTAAGATTCGCCCTTTTCTCTCTGTCTCGTCTGCCAAAACTCTTGTTCATGCTCTGGTCATCTCTCGCCTCGATTACTGTAACCTCCTTCTCACTGGCCTTCCCCGGTCTCACCTTTCTCCCCTCATCTCTGTCCAAAACTCTGCTGCCAGGGTCATCTACCTCGCCAGTCGCTTCGACCATGTGCAGCCCCTCCTCTCTTCGCTTCACTGGCTTCCCCTTCCTGAACGAATCCTGCACAAGCTCCTAGTCTTCACCTATAAAGCTCTTCACAACCTTGCTCCCCCCTACCTCTCTGCACTTATCGCCCTCCATACTCCAGCCCGTGCACTTCGCTCCTCCTCTGTCCCTTCTCTCACCCTTCCACGCCTTCCCTGCTCCCCTAAGCGCCTTCGTCCCTTCTCACTTGCTGCCCCCCATGCCTGGAACTCCCTCCCTGTCCACATCCGCCTTGCCCCCTCCCTTCATACCTTCAAATCTCTCCTTAAAACTCACCTCTTTCGCTCTGCTCTGTCTGACTCTTTATCCTGCTGAGCCACTATTCCTATACCTACGATCGGTTTACCCTTATCCTTGCAACATGGACCTGCCTGCTGTCATTCTCATCGTAACCAAGCCAAGTACGTGCACTTGAGACCTCGCATCTTCATGAATGTTAGACCCCTTGTCTCTCCCTCTGTTCCCCTTCCTAAGTCTCTCCCCCAGCTCCTGTCTCTCAGATTGTAAGCCCTAGGGGCAGGGACCATGTCTATTTTATTACTTTGTAAAGTGCCAGGTACACTGCTGGCGCTATATAAATGTTTGTTAATAATAATAATAAATAATAAAGAAATGGGTGGTGTTGGACTAGTGTGTTACCCATTACAATAGATGTTTAATTTAATATCCATTATACTAGTGAGGCATGGCCCTGAAAAGTCCCTATGACTGCCTAAATTTCAGGCCATGCCTGGCAACCTGCTGAGGCACACTGATTGGGAACCACTGATGTAGCCCTGACACCTTTGTTTATATTTCATTGAATTTAACTGGAATATTGTAAATTAAATTTCGAATAAATTGTTAGCCCTTCAGGGCAGGGAGCTGTCTCATTAATGATCAGTGCTAGTTATGTTGTTGGTGCCATATAAATAATACCAACTTCCTGAGATATTTAATTGCTCTTGGCTTTTTAAACTTTTTTTTTTTTTTCAAGCAGGGAAAGGCGAAAGATAAGGGCTTGCATAGTAAACAGAGCTAAGGATTTAAGAGAGCAGTTTTTCTATTGCATGCCAGTTCAGATTCATTGGATTAGTTTCTCTTCATCATAAGTTAATTTCCTGTTCTGAACAAATAATTCACATACCGAAGGGGACAAAAGACTTAGAGTTTCTGTTAACAAGTTCTGGGGAGCAGAAGCTCATAAGGTTGCTTCTTTAAGGATTTGCTTTTAGTAAGCCCCTTCATTTACAGTATGGCTTATTTGCTATTTCATAGCTTTTAAACAGTATTTTGCCTTCTCTGAAACTTCTCGTATGTACGAGCTTCTTGCCTAGTTATCCTCCCGGTTTTCACTTCCTCTTTTACGTTTGAGAAACCAATTATATTCAAACTATTATTGTTTCAAATTCTTACTAAGTTTCCTTGGACTGTTTCAGTTTAGTTTCACAGCACAAACAGAATAAGGTTGCCCTTACTCGCCAATGCTGCTGAAGTCAAACATTAGATCTATCAGCAGACTTAGCCTAGTATGATGCATACTGGTGGTGGTTTCTCTTAAGAATGTGAAAAACCTTTACAACATTTTAAATGTTACTGCTTATTTTGGCAGGGAGGAGATCTGAGAGTTGATGAAATGAGCATTTTCAAAACAGTTGATCAGAACACTTTGGACTAGATTTAGAGGGATATAAACTTTGTGAACCTAGGCAGCTTCCTCTTAAATAACAGGCACTAGAAACTTTCTTCTGGGCACATTTCCCCATGACTGAGTACGGCACACTTTTTCACCTTACACTGATCCATTTGGTATTGTTCAGGTGTTACCAGGATGCTTGACTAGAGGTAGCATATGTTTGTTTTGGTTTTTGACCCAGTATTACTAGCTGGATGTTTAAATTCCTTCTCTTTATGTCACATGGAAGCTATCATTGTTTCAGGGACCCTTCTACATATCAATCTTCAGTGTTAAATTCATAGGGTAAAAACAGACATGATGACCCGCTGTGGCCTGTGTGGCCTTGGGACTCACTCATCTGTTTCTGTACCACCAGATGTTGGGCTGAGACTGCCCCAGGGCGGGTAGATGACTGGCCCAGGATGCTTCCTGTGGAGAATCTCTGAAGCGCATCCCAGTTCAAGGGCCTCCAATGTGGGCCCATCACGTCTGTTCTGCTGCATCTATCCCTGCCAGGTGGCGAGGGCTGCCATGGCAGTGTCCATCATAGCGGGGGTCGTGGTGCTGGGGGCGGGGCAAGGGTCACTGCCTGCATGTTGGCTGCATTTCTCGGTCCTACACAGATGGCTCTCATGCCTGCGACCCCTGGCAGCCAGTCTGTTCCGTGACTCTGACTGACCCGGAATAGCGTCCATGCTTTTCTGCCTAAGGACAGGCCAGCAAGCGGCCTTGCTGCCTGTGCTTCTGTTTTTACCCACAGAGGCTGGGAAAGATTGTTCTTGGTGGTGGCATGGCTTTTCACTTGTATGTCAAATTACTTAAGATACAGAATATCTATTTTATTGGGAAGTGCCGGAAACAAGATCCAGACAACAGGAAGGTTAATATATTCCAAAATGATTTGGGCTGGAAAGATTAACTCCTTCACCTTAACTACTGGGCAGTTACTTGGGTCTAGTGTGATAATCTCCAGTATAACAAAGAGAGAGAGAATGCATTTGGTCTTACTACCTCAAGCAAGAAATAAGCCTTTTTTGTGATCTTTAACATCCTGCTGGCATGATGGCAATGTGAGTTTTCCATGACAATGACTTGATGTGCTTAAGTTTTAACTCTATATTTGTCCGTAACAAATCTGTGGTGGTACTTGTCCTTCCTGGATCTCATGCTTGGCTTTGATCACCTGTTTACCATCTTGCGTGCCTCTGCTTGTCACCACTTCAATTTAAAGAAAAATAATCTTTGGGTATCTTATTTATCGATCACTTTCTGTATTTAATTTGTTTTGAGAATGGAAAAACTTGAAATAGGCTTATTGTGCAGAGAGCACATTCTCATATACATATTTATGTTTATGTGTGAGAGAGAGAATAAGTAAAGGTCTACATTAGGAGTTTAAATGAAGATGACAACATGAAGGTGTTTAATCTTAAATGCACATAACAAGGCAGAGAAATTCTGTAGACATTGAGGTCAAAACAGACTGGTTCTTGAATTTTTGTGGCTTGAACAGAAAAAGTGAATGTTCTCCTGACAGAAAGCATGTAGAGAGATACTAGGAAAGTAGTATTGAAGAAAGGAACAGGTTTTGAAAACAGTTCAGAAAATAGTTTCAGGAGTATTGGAATGCAAATGGAACTGTTCTCAAACCATTCCAGAAAACTGTTTTTGAACCTGTTCAAAAACCCAAAGGTTTGGTAACGGGAGACTATTCAGTTACATAAGATAAAATGATTGTACAATAAGTTTTCTGAAGTGTAAAAAAAAAAAAAAAAAAAAAAGGTACTCAAACCACTTCAAAGCCTTGTACTGGGAAATGAAACCGTTTTCCCGAGTCTTCCCCGGCTATCACTACTTTATGCTGTGGTATGATCCCCACCTGAACCACTAGATGGCAGAAGGAGACCAAAGTTCAGCACGCGCATGCTTAGTGGATTATTCCCTGAGAGCCCCAGTTAGATCTTCTGCCTCAAACCAGCTAGACAAAGCTCTTGCAGATCTGACCGTTTTCAAGTTAAGCAGACTATTTAACCTACTTAAACTGTCACTGAGGTCTCACAAGGAGATTCCCTGACACACCCACACACACACCCACACACCCACCCCACACACACACCCTGGCTGGTATGGGAAGAGCGGGTGCGACAGGACCTCAGTAAACATCCCATGTGCATTTTCACCTCGTTCCCGCTGCCCAAACCGGCAAAGTGGAAGTCCCTGCTTGTTTGCTCTCCAGTCTCCTCTCGCAGCGGACCAGTAGGAAGCTTGGCACCCGCGTGCTCAGAATGGACCCTGTGGAGACCCCACAAACTGTAAGCCCCCCCCTCCCCACTTGTCCCCAGCTGAGGCACTTCAGGTGGACACGTTAGGCACAATCATTACCTCGTTAAGACAGGCTGAGTGCCATCCAGACTCCGCCTGGTGGCCTGCCAAAAACGAAAGCAGCAAAGAAAAGGTCTCGCAGGCAGGCCCCAGTCAAGCAGGCCTCCTTCAAGGGAAGATCCCACTGCATGGGAAAGGGCAAACACCCTGTGAGCAAAAGAGCAAAGCCTAGGATGACCCCAGAGGATCTTAACATCTTCTCCGGGGAGGGGCAGGATCCTGAGGAGGAACTGGTAGCCATTCAGCTCTCCTCAGAGATGGAAGGTTCCCCTCCCAAATGAGCTAATAACCGCTCATTGGAATCAGCTGGGCCAGCCCTCATGGAGGAGGAGGAAGCCTCACAGGTGTCTGATAAAATCTCCTCACCAGAAGAAGAGTAGTTTTCTGAGCCACCTTTTATTTTGGGTATCGGTAAAGAAGCTGGCAGAGACTTTCTCTACAAGCAAGGAAAAGTCTTTTCAAACAATTCCATAAAACCGTGAATGTTAAGGAAAAACCAGAGAGAGATAATTCTGCTCGAATATCTCCCTAGAATCTCAGACGAGGGGAAAGGTTTACTTCTCGGTAAAACCTTTGAGAAAATGCTTAGGAAGAAGTGGAAATTGCAAGCAAAACATTTTCGGCTGACTAAAACGCAGGAGTCCCTGTATTCTTTTTCAAAAGAAAAGAGGACATTGTTTGAGACTCCCAAAATAGATGCTGCAGCCACATCCCTGGCGAGGCAGTCAGTGTTTCCTTCTGAAGGGGATCTTTTTTCCCTCAGATTCTACTGACAGGCATCTAGTCCACCTTAAGGCATAATTTTGAAGCAAATTCCTCAGTTCTTATAATGGCTGTCACTTCATCTTATGCCACTCGAGCTGTGGTAAAGTGGCTGGAACAGGGGAGGTACCCTGAAACAACTCCAGAGAAGGGTAATATTTTAGCCTCTGTGTTACCCTCTCCATGGCCCTTCTCCTACATGCCTCCACAGACATTCTTACCTGGGCAGCCTGTGGCATGGCAGCTAATGGAGGCACCTCTGGCTCAGATTGTGGAAGGGGAATGCCATGGCTAAAGATCTTCTGGAATCAGGGGAGTACCAGAGCAAGAAATTGTTCGGGATTTGCCTTTTGTCAAGGCCTTTTGACTGATGCTTCAGACAAATCTAAGAAGCGAAGACTCCAGCAATGCTCTAACACCAGATAGCCATTTTGTTTCTTTCCCAGCCAGAGTTACAGGTCCACTAACTTCAGCAGGAGCTCTTCGGACCAGAGGGGATGAGGTTGCTAGAAGAGGAATTGGAGGGAGTCTGGAACAACTAGGGGCAAGCAGGGGTCAGCTCACACCCCTAAGTCAGACTCCTGACTATCCTATACCGACCCCATCACCTCACCCACCAGTAGGGGGCAGATTGCAACTCTTCGTTCAAAGGTGGGTGAACAAATTCACAGACAAACGGGTCCTAGACATGATTCCAACTTCTCCAGTGGGCGAAAATGTATTCCAAACCACTTCAGCATTTGCTCAGGCCATTCCATATGTAAATCATGCAGGGTCTGAACCCTCTAATCCCCGTCATCCAGGGGGTCAAGTCCTCCCTTGATTGGTGGCTAGTGGAACACCGAGTCGCAGATGGTATAGTATTGTAGGAACCACACCAAGTTGTAGTAACGATGGACACTTGCCTGACCAAATGGGGGGCTCATTTGGGGAAAGGTTATGTTCAGGGGACTTTGACCCACCACCAAAAAGCAAAAATGCATAAACTGGCTGGAAGTCGGAGCAGTACATCTGGTCCGTGTCAACTTCAAAAAGAAACAGTAAACCGGCACGTCTTGGTCTACATGGACAACGTGACAGCCAAGGCATACCTCAACAACCGTGCGTGTGTGTGTGTGTGTGTGTGTGTGTGTCCGTCCATATCTCCATCACTGCACAATAGCTGAGTTTAAAAGATGTTTGGATAAGTTTCTGGAAGATAGGTCAATTAGCAGCTGTTAGCCAGAAAGGATCAGGGAACATGACGGGAGCTGGGGGGAAACAACAGGGAATGGATCCCCTGTTGTTACCTGTTGGGTGCTTTTCCCAAGCCACTGTCATTGGCCACTATCAGAGACAGGATGCTGGGCTAGATTGACCATTGTTCTGACCCAGTATGGCACTTATGTTCTTATGAGGCCATCATGATCCCTTAGTGGGCTGCAGTCCATCTCCTCTCTCTCCTCACCTTACACAACTTCATCATGAGGTCATTCGGCAACCCAGTACTAGATCTCCTCACATCAGCAAGCAACAGGAATACACTTAGGTTCTTCTCCCGCCACGCTCACCCAGAAACGGAGCGGATAGATGCTCTCAATCGTCGTTGGCTGGAGGGCCTCTTATACGTCTTTCCACTATTCCCGCTACTGAGCAAGCTCATAGCCAAGATAAAGATCTCCTAACACAGTGATCCTTGTAGCTCCGGCTTGGCCAATGAGGCCTTGGTTCTCGGACCTCTGAGAGCTGAGTGTGATGGCTCCTCTGAAACTACTGCTAGTCCTGGACTTCCTCACTCAGGACCTTCTATCATATGAAAACCTTCAACTTATAAATCTGACCACCTGGCTGTTGGAAGGAGAGCCTTCTGAAGTCTAGGTTATTCGGAGCAAGTTCTGGACACTCTGCTGGCAGCACAAAGGGACTCCACTAAGAGAACTGACCAGTCCATGTGGTATTCTCAGAGTGGTGTGGTGCACATAACACAGGTCCATGCTCGGCGAACATTTAAATTATTCTCGAGTTCCTTCAGGAGGGGCTACAGAAGGGCCTAAAGTCCAACACTCTATCCCTCCAAGTAGCAGCTATATGTAGTGTCTTGGGAGTTTCATCTGGTATTAGGCTGACCTCACACCTTCACGTAAAAAGGTTTTTGCAGGCATTTAAATTGATTTCTCCCCCAGTGGCTCACAGGTTCCCCTGGAATCTAAATGTGGTTTTAAGGGCATTACTACACCCTCCCTTTGAACATCTGAAGGAATTGTCCCTTTTATTTCCTTTAAATTAAAGTTTGTTTTTTGATTGCCATTACTTTGGCGAGACTGATATCTGAGCTGGGTGCTGTTCCCATAAAGTCGACCTCTTGTGTAGTGTCTGTCGCTTTAAGACTTGACCCAGCTTTTGTACCTAAAGTTAACACCTTATTTCATAGAGCACAGGAGGTTTGTTTGCCATCCTTTTGCCCTAATCCTTCTCATCCCAAGGAAGTGCTTTGGCATTCCTTGGATGTCAGAAGAGCTTTAAAAATCTACATTGACTGTACAGAGGGGCTTAGGAAGTCCATGGCTCTCTTCATTAACTACAACCCAAATGACAGGAGTAGGAAAGCCCTTAAGTCATAACAAAGTGGGTAACTTCCTGTGTCAGGGAGGCATACAGAGCTCAGGACTTAGCTCTGCCTCGGGGTATCAAAACTCACTCCCTAAAAGTGGGTTGTACTTACTGGGCTTTTCGATCCAGAGCCTTGTACAAGGAGGGTGCAGGGCAGCTACGTGGGCAATTCCTTGCACACTTTCACGAGACATTACAAAATTCACACCTTAGAAGCTGGCTGTATTCGGTTGTAGGACCCTTCAGGGCATTCTGGAGTGATGTCGTCTTCTCCAGTTGGAGTAATGGACTTCCATACACTTCCCTCCCTGTATTGCTGGTTGATTGCTTTGTTACTTTCCCAGCATAAAGAAGTGCTAACCGGGGACGACTCGGGAGAAAGGAAAATTGGGTTCCTCACCGGGAATTTTCCTTCTGCAAGACTTCCCTGGAAATTACTTCTCCCCTCTGTTCATGGATGGGTTGAACTGAACTGTCATTCACTTGGTTTTCTCCAGGCACATATGTAGTTTTGAGCTTCGTTAGTTAGCTCAGAGTGTTGGATTTGGGGCCTTCTAAGCCTCTTTTGGTTTGTTTGTTTATATATATATATATATATATATATATATATATATATATATATATATATATATATATATATATATAAAAATTAGTTAAAAATTAGGTGTATTTTTTAGATTTGCATCCTACCAACACTGAAGTTCTCAGGGGATGATCACAACTGAGCATGCTCCAGCCGAACTTTGGTCTCCTTCTGCTGTTTAGTGGTTCAGGAGTGGATCATGCCCCAGCATAAAGAAGTGATGTCCGGGGAATACTTGCAGAAGGAAAATTCCCAGGTAAGGAACCCAATTTTCCTTTTTACCCTGGAATGGTTTTCCGAAACCTTTCCCATACCATTTCAGAAATTTCTTGATACCGGGAAAAGAGCTAGTGTTTCGTGTAACGTTTGCCTTAATTTATGTAGTCCAACTTTATAATGTGACTTGGGGTGAAAACAGACATGACGCTAACCACCCTTGGTGGTTATTTATGCATGTTGCAGGGCTGCATAAGCCACCAATACAGCCCTGCAACATGCATAAATAACCACCAAGGGTGGTTAGCGTCATGTCTGTTTTTCCCCTTGGAAAGCCAAATCACTTAAGCACTTTTCAGAACTTCACTTGACAATGAATCTATATCATAGTCATTCATTGCCAGGGGGTGTTTAGTTCCTAATAACTTCATATTAGTTTAGCAGTGTCCATGAATTAACCAGTTTTAAAATAATCTGACTTACAAGATCTGCTGTATGTGGAGTGTAAATCTATTTATATCACTAACCATGTCTTATGTGATGATTTTAAAAGTTCAAAACTTTAAACGTGAAACATAATGCTACGATTTATTTCTCTAGGAAATAGATACTGTGAAACTGGCTGCAAACTTTGGAAAACTTTGCACAGTCCCTCTGGACAACATTTTAGTAGACAATGTTGCACTACAATTTTTTATGGGTAAGTAAACACTATTTTTTAAAGTTTCTGGTTTTATTTAGGTGCATGCAAAATGCATTCACTTCTAAAATATGCACTTCTACTCGTTCCCTTGTCTCCATCCCCATCTCCGTATGGTACCTCCTGGCTGGGCAGTCTCAGGATTGACCAAGAAAGAGAACCTTCTGTTCAGGGGCAGCAGGCGCAGCTTGAGAGAGCAATATGTCGCGTTATGCCTCCGTTTCCTCAAAGGGAAAATGCGCTTCGTGGTCCAGGCCTGACATAATCTGGTCTGGATAATGGGTGACTATCTTCTAATATGTGGAAACTCAGTTTACACTGTGCTAAAAGCCAACCAGCTCAGCAAAATATTGCAAAGACAATATTATTTATAAATGAGGCCATGAGACCAAGAATGTTATAAATATAAAGCATAGTTTACTTAAATTCAAATAAAAACATGGTACAAAAGAGAAACAATGTCCGTTACAAATACATGATTTAAAGGACATTTCTGTTCAAGGAACAGTTCTATTATAAGCTCAAAAATCCTAACATCTATAGGAAATAACATATGCTTTAAGTATTGTTGGCTCAATGCATCAAAAGAATATACTTTCATATTCACCCAGTCCTGTGCCCCATACTGCCATATGAAGGTGAGGAAAACTCCAGGGAATGGAGTAGCTTTCTGAAAAAATCAGTTTTTCCTCTCCCTCTTCATGGTCTGAAAATGCTTAGAAGTCAGTTTAGATGACATCAGGTAAAGACAGCTTACAGTGAGGTTTCAAGGTAAGATTTAACAATGGTCAAGATGTCAGGCGTCTCCAGACAAACAAGACCTTTTCCTGCCCTGCACAGGGAATCACAACTCTTGACACTGGTAAACAGTAAATGTTGATATGTAATCCTTAAGAGACAGACTGATCATATCTCTTCTCCCAGTATATGGTCAAGAGTTCAGTAAAAAGGTCATTATAGAAACAGTTTATTAGAAGCTTACCATTCAAAGGCTAAATGTTAATTTTCAATACATTGAAACACAGATGGCCAATAAAATATATGCTTTTTATATGAGGTACATGACACATACTCCCTCCCCCACCCCACCCCCCAAAAAAAAAATATTAAAAAAATCTGGAGCATTTAATACAGAATAACACCATGGTGTTAAGACAGGGTAGTAGTGAGGAGGTCATATAAAAGTACAGGGGAACTTAAGGCAAAATAGGTTTTACAACTGTTCTGTGGTTCAGTCTTGGGTGGGGGAGTTCTTCTCTGTGCCCCTCAGAAGTTGCTCAAGTAAAAAAGGCCAGTCCCAGACTGAGTCAGTTCTTCCCAAGCTATACCCAGCACCTGTCCTTACAGGATAAATCCACATACAGCTCTTGTTAGCCTGGCTCAGGGCCAATCCTGTAACCTCTGAAGCCAAAGCTGCTGGCTAGGGTATTTCAGCAGTCTTGACTCCTCCCCACTCTGGGTCATCATTTTGGCCTCTGAGCATGCCCATACTGTGTGTGTCCAAACTTTAGTGTAGGTTGCAGAACTCCATTGGGCCTGACACCTGTGCACAGTGTGCTTCTCGCTAAACAGTCCTTAAACCATACATACGTGTGATTTCATCCTAACAGGTATAATTATTGTGATTGATTTTATAGATTACATGCAGCAGATGGGAGGCCAAGCACATCTCTTCTTTTGGCTGACAGTGGAGGGGTACAGGGTTACAGCACAGCAACAGCTGGAGGTGCTGCTAAGCCGACAGAAAGATGGAAAACATCAGACCAATCAAACCAAAGGCTTGTTAAGAGCAGCTGCAGTTGGAATTTATGATCAGTACTTATCAGAGAAGGTAGGAATAGTTTTTTTGAAACAGCTAAATTGGTGTTTGTGAAAGTGAATTTTAAAATAAACATAAGCTGAGATATCAGGACTCTTAGAAATGTGTAGAAATAAATAAATAAATTAATTAATTGAGTTTTAAAGAATCAATAGTCTGCCAGTTGTATTCTTGTGAAAGGGATCTGAGGAATAATTTGTTTTATAATAACAAACATTGCACCTAGGACTGGAGGAGTCAATTTTATAGCACAAGTTTAGTTTAGCTCTTTTCACCAACATTTCCAACAGTTAAGATTTTGAGTTAGTTAATGATTATGACTACTTAGTAGCAAAACTGGCAAACATACAACGATAAGGAATGCCATTTGTCTCAAGTGTAGAGTACATAGTTACTGCTTGCTGGTCCACAAACTGACGACATTCAGCAATAAGTATTCTGTTACTTTGAACTGAGCTGCATGCAAGCTTTTGATATATTTGACTGGAAGAACATAGTGGTAATCGGGTAAAATGAGACAAGTAAATACAAAGCAGCTTTTTTTTTCTAGTGAAGAGGGAGAGCTCATTTCTGTAATGCAGCCTTCCATTTGTGAAAACACATTTTGATACTTGGTTGGCGTGGATTCCAAGTGAAATCGCTTTTTATCCCATTTTTATAAATGCAGATTCATCCTTACTGGCACAGTCTGAGTCCTAATTTCTTGGGAACTGTTATAACAGCCAATATCAAAGCATTCTCACCACTTGGCCAATGATAAACTGACAGAGACTTGATCTAAGCACAAAATAGCACTGAGTTAGAGGTGTAACTTTTTTTTAAAAACTGCTGTATAAGTAAATACTTGCAAGCAGGTGAAAACTGCGAGCATGAACATTGTGACCATGAACACTGTCGTTACAGTAATCCAAAAAGGGGATTGGACTAGGTGACTCTTGAGGTCTCTTCCAACTTGACATTATATAATTTTTTCAGCTTTTTCTTTAAAAAAATTAATAAATCTCTGGCTATTAGGGATGTGCGAACGCTGTTCAGAGTTCGGCCCGAACTCGGTCTGTTCGGACGTCTGAACCGAACGTCCGAACCGAACTCGGATGAGTTCGGGGTCGGGAAAAACATGACTTTGGGCAGGAAAAATGTGACTGGAAGGAGGAGGCAGCTGAGGAGTAGACTTCCTGGCACCAGGGGTGGAGACCAGGGCTGGTCCCAGGGCCAAATGATACTGATACCAAAAAAAACCCTTCAAATTGGATATCGATTTTAGTATCGATAGCGCTATTTTCGGATGTTCAGCCGAATTCGGCCAAACCGAACTCCGCCAAACCTGAACTCGGGTTTCGAACCGAACGTCTGAACCGCGTTCTGTTCGCACATCCCTACTGGCTATGTGCCTCAAACCCTTCTGGCTTGTGCTTCTGGTTTTCAGCACTGCACTGAAAAGTCTTCAGAACAGTCTCTAGCTCTGCATTTCCACTGTATGTGGGGAAGAAGCAATCCTGCTATTCACCTGTTGGTGGGAAAGCAGGAGCACAATGTCCAGCCATAGTGCAAGCTACAATTCATGATGGTTTGCATTGTGGACAACTGAGGAAACACTGCTGCTCTCTTCAGAACCACCTCCTGCCCAAAATGCAAGCCCCAACTAGAAATGGAGCTTGTTCAGTGGGTAGGAGGATGTTTATGCTCCTCTCCAACTTGGTAAGAACATGATAAATGAGATTTAAAAGTCTCCCACCTTCAGTTTTTAAGTGCACTGTAATTTAAACTGGTGCAACTTTGTATTTGTCCCTTTTTAAATGAGTTTTGTCTTAAATAGTTTAACCTTAAGATGGATAACATTTAATTTCTACATAGGCCCACATTAAAAGGGGGCTGCACCAATTTATCTTTTCTACAACTTGTTTGTAAACAAGCTTTATTGTTAATTTCCTTCTCCACAATTCCTTCCTATGCGAGGGACATTATCATTGAGTAAGATTATTCTTTTTAGCATGTTGTTCAAAACCTAATAAGAGGTTGGAAGACTCCAGTTTCCCATGTTTCCCAATCTGACCCATTCCAAAAATACTAAATTCACTTTAAATGTGTGAAAGCAAAGATGTATATTTAACTTCATGGTAAATATCTAAATATATTTTGAGTATAATGTATGAGAAGGTTGTCTCTTAATAAAATTAATAAACTAACATGGTATTCTAGAAGTGTTAACACTTTTTATTTGTATAAAAAATTGGAAACTTTAAGAAAAATCAGTGAAGGTGATTGAACTATTCTCCCCTTGATACATGGGGATTCTTGCTATCAGGGTGATGGCAAAGATAATGGGGGATTTCTTGGTTTGTTTTTGGTCACTATTGCACAGTCATTACTTGGTGTTCTTATTTCTGGCCCTGTTTTGTCCACAATAATTAAAGTTGATCTTTAGCTTTTCTAAATCGATGAATTTCTTTTTAAACTAAACACTGCATTAGTTGATTTAGTTTTCTGTCACAGGCATCTCCAAGATTTAATATTGATGACTGCTTGGTAGCAAAACTGGCAGAAAAACTAAACCATGAGGACCCAACACCAGAAATCTTCGATGACATTCAGAGAAAGGTATAACAACTTCACCCTTTTCTTCACAAAAATTGTATAAAGTTATCGTATGGCTTAAATTTTCATTAGTCATTTTTTAAATAAAAAGATAATGTATCTTCCCTCTATCCTGGAAATCATGATATTCTCACATCAGCACATGCCTTTGATAACTGGTTCATCTGTTTAACACATGGAAAGAGGTCAGAGTGCATCTTGTTTTCATTGCCACAGTTAAGACAGTGCAGATTGTTATAAGATGGTCATAAGAGAAGTGAGAAGAGCAATTAATGATCCATATTTAGGTCAGTTTGGGATTTAAACAAGAATCTTTGTTAAGAGGGCACTATGGTTTTTACTGAAGATAAACTGCAGATTCCACATAATGTTGCACCTTCACAGGATATTAAAAAAATAATGTGATGGGGCACAAAAAACACTGGAACAATTTTCCTGTCCAGGCCCCCCCCCCCCCCCAACAATGAAAAAAAGTAATTGGAAATTTTTACAATTACTTTTTTTCATTGTTGTTGAAAATAGCATTTTTCATTCAAAGAAGATTTTATTGAATGGTCTAGACAACTTCAATATGGATGCTAGTTTTTATTTTGACATTTTAATTTCTTTGCAACATTTTTACCCTGATTAAGGAAAATATGTAACATGTTTTGTGCTGGTCTAATTTGGGTTTAGACATAAACTCGTGCTTAAATCCGTAGCGTTCTTAATGTTTGCAAGCAATTTGAGAATTTCCTAATGGTTTAAATTTAAGATGATACGAGCTATAATTCTTAGTATACTGTAACTTTTCAAATTGCAGCTGCGAAAGTTGGTTTTACCTGTTCAGGAATATTTAGCGTGTGTAAAAGTAATTTATGAAATAGAATTTAAGAGAACTTTCCTCCATTTAAAAACTTTACCTAACTTACATAGCCCAGGTAAACCTTGTATTTTTATTCAAGGTATATGAACTGATGCTGCGGGACGAAAGGTTCTACCCTTCCTTCAAACAGAATGCACTCTATGTGCGCATGTTAGCTGAACTGGATATGTTGAAGGATCCTAGTTTCAGAGGATCAGATGATGGGGAAGGAGGTGAGGCGTTTAACTTTTCTATTTTAGTTCTGTATCTCAACTTGCACTATAAACTACACTGCAGTACTAATCAGTTATGAAACCAGGATTTTTCAGTCTAACTTCTTAAATTGCCAGTGAGTATTTAATTGCTGTAACAAATTCCATATCTTTTCTTATTTGTTTTTATCATGAAGTATTTTATGCGTGGTATCCTGAAAGACTTCAGATACTTCTGTTAGTAACTGATAAACTACACTCAGAGTAATTTGAATGAATTACATGTGTAAAAATACCACAACTGACAGACCTGTAAATAAATTGGCAAATGTTATTGATTATATATATATATATATATTTATTTAATTATAAATTCTAATCTTTGGTGTCGTCTAAACTTAAGATTTTGTTTCTGTTTCTGATATTGCTCTCCTTTATTCTTCAGGGGCCTCTGAACATTTTACTGGGTATTAGGCCCCCTGGTGTTGAACTCCTGGTACTGAACAGCATAGCCATGTCTCGCGTGAGGTGCTTGTGTGACATTGCGACTGTAGACCAGTTCATTCTCAAAAAAGGGCTAATCCAGGGAACTGTTACCTCATTGTGCCAGTTTTTCTAAGCAAATCATAGTATTTCCATGAGTAATGGCATTTAGGAAATTTGGAACAAGCTCCTGAATTAGCATGAGGAGGAGGGACAGGGCTTAAAACCCAGCTGCAACGGTGTGGAGGTTCTAGATTCAGAGATACACATACACACACCATGAACACTACTGTTTGTGTGGCGCAGGAGCACCACTGGGACCTGCAGCTGTAAAGAGGCTAGGGGTCTCCAGTCAAGGACCTGCTGCAGGTCTTCAAAAATAACATAAGGGGAACACGCTTTGTCCCACAAAAATTCTCAGTATGATTCCCGGAGTATCCACTCAGGTTAACTTAGGAAGTGAGTTTACTGAAAGTTGTACCGGCTCTTGGTTCCTTTTCCATCTTGGATATAAACAGAACTGTCTTTGTAATATTTTGTCACTTTTTTATCCACTTCAAGATAATAGGTGCCTATACTATACAGACCAATCCAGAAGTTATAATTAACTTGTTTAGAAACGTTGTTGTACCCCCTCTTTACTGCCCTCTAGTGTTGCTACTTTGCAGTGTCTTCACCCCACAAATTTTCTGTAGATTCCTGTAAATTTTAAAACGGGGGAATTTTTTTTTCAAGACCTACCTATTCTTGCCTCTGAGTTTAAAAACGGGGAGGGGGGGGGGAATCCCTCTAATTTTCAAGACCTACTTATTCTTTCCTCTGAGTTTAAAAACGAAAAAAAATCCCTCTGATTTTCAAGACCTACCTATTCTTTACTCTGAGTTGTAGGTCAATTGCTACAGCCCTCTTAATTGTTTAGAAATACTTACAGTTTTGGATGTATTTCTGTAACTAAAATGCTCCAACGCTGGATGAATGTCTAGTCTTACCATTACAAAAAACTTCTGTGTCCCTAAATTGTAGGACAGCATCTAGGTCAATACAGATACTGATTGCACACCTAAACACTTCCATAACATGGTACAACTTCTTACTATTCTATATTAAGATGAAATGAATTATGATGAAAGGAAGGAAAAATTGGACACTCATTTCCCCCCCTCCTTTTTAGGTATTGAAAATACTTTTTTTATTCAAGGAGGATTTGATTTAAATATAAGCAATTTAAAAATCTGATTTAAAATGTGATTTTAAATTGGGAAGAAAAAGCCTTGATGTAAATCTGTTTGAATCATACTTTCCATTTGTACATTATTTTTTAAACAAAAAAATTACGCTCTGCTTGTTATAAACATCAAACTTGATTTCACCACTTGCAACTAAATAAAGCCTTGTACTAGATTTGGATTTTTCCCTGAACAGGAGGCTACACAGTTTGTGTGTAATTAGCTTAATTTAAACTCATATTTTTAGTTGCTAGATTTCTTGTGAGAAAATAGATTTACTAGCATTTGGGTAGTAATTAAAATGCAGTTAAAGTACGTTCAGCATCTTAAGATTCTAATATTGGAGATTATAAAATTACCTTAAATATGGTGGACTATATAGATGTGAAAAAAGATTTTTCACATATGTAACTGAAACCAAATATTTCTGCTAAGCTGAAGCTATAAGTGTTGAACTGAAATGTTTCTCCACAAGAGAAATTGAAACTGACATTTGGAAACAGTAAATACCAGCATTTGCTCCATTGTGAAGAGTAAATATAATACACAGTTTGATTCTGTGTTCATTGAGATAAAAAAAAACAGGCTTCCACTGACTTCAGTGGTGTAACCTCAGACCAACAGATAGATACTTACAGCTCAGGTCTGCGAAGACTTAATGTCATGTGAAACATTACACATTGCCAGCCATTTTGTTGGCTTCAGTGGAACTATATACTCTGTGTACTGCTGGGCCTGGCTTTAGTGGTAGGAGGCTTTTGCCATGCTCTTAAATCTGCCACTTTGAGACTGCATCTTGGGAACCAGAGTAGGCAGCTGACACCAAATCATTGGTTTTGGCTCCCACCTTGGTTTCTTTTTTGCTTGACCTTGAGCAAGTTGTTCAGTCTATCCTTTGTCTTAGTTCCTCACCAGAAAAGTTGGAATAGTAGGGTGAAAACAGACATGACGCTAACCACCCTTTAACCACCCTTGGTGGTTATTTATGCATGTTTCAGGGCTGCATAGGGTACCAATACAGCCCTGCAATATGCATAAATAACCACCAAGGGTGGTTAAAGGGTGGTTAGTGTCATGTCTGTTTTCACCCGTAGTCTCCCATTTCACAGTAGAGTTGAGTATAAAAATCTATTAATGGTAAAAGTGCTCAGATGTGGAACTGTGTCTCACAAGTACCTACATTGAGGTAGCAGTTAAAAATCATGCTTCCATCTGTTCTCACCTACACATCTCCTAGAGACTCCTCCTTATTTTGTATTCCTCAGTATGTTATCTGAGCTGGCCACTTAGTTGAGGAAGTAAGCTAAAAATCAGATAAAGGAAATAGTTATTTTTCAAAGGAGGGGTGTGTTTGGGACAGGATAGGAGTTAATGTATGCAAGAGGTTTGGAGACTCTAGTGACTGAGGGTATTTATAAACAAGATGATAGCCCGCTGGAGTCTGTGTTCAGTCCATGCAGCCCCCAATCTTGTTCTGGTGTGTAGAGCTAATAAACGGGCAACCTCCTGCATACATTCCGTGTGTTGGCAGCATCCATCACCAGTGGCACTACTCAACACTTTCCTTCTCTCTGGCTCTGATCGATAGGGGAATCACAGCGTGATCCCACCCCTTTCCATCAGAAGCAGTGTTAGTGTGCTCTCCCAGCTGACAAGTGGCTTAGAAGAGTGATGGAGGGGTGAGACTCTTCCAGTGGATCCATGGGGCTCCTGCGCTCCATTTGGGAAAGAAACCGAAGGGAGTGCAGGAGCCCTGTGAATCCTCCAGAGGAGCCTTGCCCCGCCCTTGGTTCCTTTCCCAAACGGAGAGGAGTGTGGGCGCAGATCCTCTGGAGAAGGTTCTTCCTGCATCGCATCCTCTGCCTCACGCTCTCCTTTCGCAGCCACCTGTCAGCTGAGAGATATCTCTCTCTCTCCTCTAGAAGCCACCTCTCAGGTGTGAGCATGCTAGACGTGACTCTTTGGTGCTGGCATACTTGGATGTGAGCAAGGCTTCATGCAACCTAATCAACAAGATACAGCCACGTGGACATTCATTAGCATGTACTGGCCTACACAGTGGGTCTGCAATGTTCTTGAATAATACTGGGATTGTGAGGGGGGTGCGGATTAATGTTTGGCAAATGCCTAATAGGCAGGCAACCATCTGATGGGTGCTAATGTAGGCTAATGTCTCATTTATTTTCCCCCTGAGTCGTCAGCTGTGGAGATGCCCAGTAAAGTTTAGTTTTGAGGAAAGAAAATATACCAAATTATTCCCTCCCCACCCTCAACCATGTTCCGTGAAAAAATGTGTTAAATTTGAGAGCTAAATTCTTCTGGCGTTTGTCATACTTGCAATGTCAATTTGAATGTAAATTAACTTGTGAGCTACTTAGACTTCTTCATAATTAGACCGTGTAATGCAATAGCATGGACTTAAAATTGCAAATTAATTGCTCTCTAGCATATGAATGCCTTATTCTTTGGTAGGTCCAGGTGTTTATGCATTTTCATATGGATACTTTGGTTGGAGACTTTGGGGTTTAAAAGCCTTGATTTTGGGTGGGTGCCACAAGTTAATTTATCTTTATTGTTGTGTTTCAACTAACATTTTTTTTGTTTCCGATGTGTGACTTTTCAAATCAGCAAATGTTTAAAAATAATTTTTTTAATTCTAAATTAATTTCCCCCCTACAGAATCTTTTAATGGGTCCCCTACAGGCAGCATAAATTTGGTAAGTGCTATGGGCTGAGGTTTTTAAATGTTATAGAAGCCTTATAAAACAGTTTAAAATACATAGATAGGAGAAGTTTAATTTTTATTGCAGCTGCTTTTCTGAAAGTGCAAGCCTGCCTTGGTGTTCAAACTAAGTGAGTTAATTCTGAAACTGTGCTTTGATCAATAATACTATTCAGATCTAATTCTCAGACTTCTCAATTTAAAAAAATATTCTTATGGAAGCTGGATGCATTTTAATTAAAGCAAATATATATACTCATACCTGAATAATTGCTTAAAATAGGCATGAGCTGTGTGGAAATGTTTGTTTTTATTAACTATTTCTAGTTCTAAAACCTGTGCATAAAGTTTCCATGTGCTTTTGTGTATATGAAAGGGTTTATCATGATATGTAAAATAGCATGCACGTTTAAGCACTTTACCTTTCCTCTTTTTGCTAGTCGGCAGAAGCTATTTTAACTTTCTAGACTTCAAAATAGCTACAACCAGCTGCTGTTTTTTAAAATTCAACATGTTCAAAATATGCTGGTGTGGTTTGGTGACTAAAATTACACCTGGCTGAGGCCTATAGCAGACACAATTCAGTTGTCCACCTGTCAGTTTTCTCTATGTAAGTGTTATTAATCTCACAGCTCTTAGTAGCCAGGAAATGAGCTCTTTATGCAGTGGGATCCTGCACTGCCTTTTTGACACTATTAAGGACTTAAAATCTGAATTCAGAGTTAGACATTTTCATGTCTAGATAACATTTAGGCTAGATTCAAGTGAGTTCACTGAGTCTCTCTGTCCAAGTAGGGCTTATGGTAAGTAAGACTTCTTGCTTGCTTACTTGTATCCTTTGGAAGGATACAAAAAGTAATCCCAATGCATTAATGGCATCATATGTCTGAAAACAATTAATGAATTGCACAATCGTGAAGTCATTTAGTGCTAGTATCTTTCTGTGCTCATATATGTCCCATTCACATAAATGGGACTTGTCAGTGCGAGGGCTAACACTGCTGAAGACAATTCGGGATCATGCTGTGTACGTAGTTTATGGTCCTACAACCGCTTCTAAATTTCCCAACTAAATAAGGTTGGTTTTAGAATCCTATTTTCTTTTGGTGTGTTCTGCTCTGTTAAAATCTCCAAAACGCGAGGGAAACAGACAATTTAGTGCAATGGATTATATGCGAAATAATGCTATAGAGAAATAAATAAGATAATCTAACTGCTACATGTAACGATGGGTATTTTCAGACGTGACAAGATCACGCTCAACCATGGTGGATTCCTACCGGGTGAGAAAGGTCTTGTCACGTCTGAAGGGGGAACAGAAGTTCCCTTCAGATGTTCCCCCCTGTCAATTGCGGCGGGGAATCACATTCACTACGTGATCGGCGGAACCAGCGGGGCCGGCCCCGATCGCGTGGTGAATGTGATNATTCCAGGCCATGGTCAATTCGGGCGGGTGCTGCAGCCGCATTGGCCGCAGCGCCCGCCCGTCTCCCCAGAGGGCGGGCAGTGGGGGGGGCGGGGCCGTGCGGCCCTGCCCCCTCCCCGATTCCCCACTGGGATCAGCCAGTACGTCTGTTGGACGTGCCGGTGTGATCCCGGCGGGGAATCCCCGCGGTGATTCCGTGCTGGGGCGACTAGCACCCCGTCATGTCTGAAATCACCCAATGATGGGGGCCAAAATCTCTGAAAGAATGATCATCCTTAAATTGACAATTATTAACAATTCTCTCAAACATTGCTAAATAGTTATGTAATATAACTGGCAAAACTTGGACACGCTGAGGTTTGATATAATTAATCTTTGGTTATACAGATAATCTGTCCGTTTCATCAGCTATAAGAAATGTGGCTATTACAACAACTGGAAATAAAATTTAGTATTACCTACGTGTATTAATGCAGTTTTTAAAATAGCTTTTGATCAATATTTTTTCTAAATGGTATACTTCTTGACTATCACAATTTATAACCTTATTATGTAAAAAATGCAACCCTACCAAACAAACCCAATTCCATGGCGTAAAGGAAGTATTTTGTGACAGTGTTTGCTGCTATAAGGAAGGGCTATGTGTGTGAAGGAACTTTTTACTTTCCTTGGTTTGTAATGCTTAATGCTGTTCTAGATTTGTAGTGCTTTTGCAGGTGTTTGAAGGCTAGTGGATTAGTTTTTTCTGGCGCTGCTCCATGTCTGGAGTAAATACCTACTCAAATAATACAGCTCCCTTGTGCCACTCGGTTACATAAAGCAGAACAGTCTAGGAATAGGAAAAAGGTCACTTTTGAGGTCAGTGAGTTGCAGTATTTGTAACTACATGACAGTGTGTTAAGTTAATACTTCAGCTGAGTTGCTTTGTGTCTGCATTAACTTGTGTTTTAACAAATGTAATTCATATTCTGATTTTTGTAACAAAAGACCTCTTTGACCATTGTATAAAATATATTCATAGACTAACGATTAGGTGCTCATTTTAATTAAGTTGATCATTGTCCATCTGGGCGGTATTGCTGTAACTGATTGGTTGTTAGATTTTTTCATTATGAACCTACATCTCTCAGCCGCTTTGATACCGTGGAGCATGGGCTGCTGTTGAGACGGCTGCGAGACGTCGGGGGTCTGGACGGAACTGTTCTTGAATGGTTCCGCTCATTCCTCTCAGGGAGAAGCCAACGGGTGGTGTTGGGAGCTGAAACATCTTGTCGCCGCGTCTTGTCCTGCGGCATTCCGCAGGGTTCCATCCTATCTCCTTTATTATTTAACGTATATATGCAGCCCTTGGGGGAGGTCTTGAGAGGCTTCAGGGTGCAATGTCACCAATATGCTGATGGTACTCAGCTGTACCTCTCTCTTTCAGCTGATCCAGACCCTGCTGTCTCATTGCTATCCCAGTGTCTGGAGACTGTGGTGGAGTGGATGCAACAGAGCAGACTGAAGCTCAACCCCGATAAAACGGAGGTGGTGGTGGTGGGGAGGGCGAGGGAGGTGTCGACCCACCTGATTGGGGGGGTTCGTCCTCCTATAGCTCAGCAGGTCCAGAGTCTGAGGGTGGTGTTGGACTCGGATCTCCTCCTGGATCGACAGGTGGAGGTGGTGGCAAAGGCTGCCTTCCGCCAGTTGTATCTAGTGCGGAGGCTGCGTCCGTACATCTCCAGGCGGGACCTGGACCCCCTCATTCATGCCTTCGTTACCTCGAGGCTGGACTACTGTGATGCGCTCTACGTGGAGCTGCCCTTGTTCCTGGTCCGGAGGTTGCAACTAGTGCAGAATGCATCAGCCCGGCTCCTGACGGGGACGGGTCGTCGGGAGCATATAACACCTGTGCTCCGGACTCTGCACTGGTTGCCAATAGCGTGCCGAGCCAGGTTCAAGGTATTGGTGTTGATCTATAAGGCCCTTCACGGTCTGGGCCCCTCGTACCTCAGGGACCGCCTCGCCCTCCCAGAGCAGCTCCTTCAGCTGCCGGGGGTGCTTTCTTGGAGGTCCTTCGGGTTAAGCGGCGGGCCACAATGGAGAGGGCATTCTCAGTGCCCGGGCCACGTCTTTGGAATTCCCTCCCAGAGGAAGCTCGCCTGGCCCTGAGCCTTTTGACATTCTGGCGGGCTTGTAAAACCTGGCTGTTCGCCCAGGCCTTTGGGGAGGAGGGAGGAAGGGCAGGTTAGTGTTTTAACGCTTCCCTACCTCTTATTTTTATTTTATTTTTCCCAAACCTGTTTATATTGTTGTGTGTTTAAGGGTTTTTTTAAAAAATTATTGTTTTTATGAATTGTTTTATTGAGTTGTACGTCACCCCGGGATGCCGTAGGCATGGGGGGGTGACTAACAAATGTTTAAAATAAAATAATAAATTTTTAGCAGTTTATAATGTGGCTACAAAAATGTCCTCCAAATTTATTTGGAGAGGATTACAGCCTTATTCTAGTAGCTAATATTTTTTTCAAAAACTAAGGTTTTGTTTGATATTAGCAATTTTACTATGTTGACTGTTTTTGTACTTCAAATCACTCTATAATAGAAATAATGTTTTCCTTGTGAAGGGGCATTGTAACTATGACCATTTGTTTTGTTTTTCTCCAGTCTTTTGATGATCTTTCAAATTTCTCTTCTGATGAATCAGTACAACTGATTGCATATATTTCAGATACTGGTAAGTAATTTTATTGTGGTGATAATCTATTCATCTTTTCCACTGTTCTTTTCAGCTTTGGTACCTTCTGATTTTACTCACTGATTTTACTTACTAACATTAAAAAATGTATTAACGTTAATCATAGTTCTCTCCTAAATCCAAATCTTTCCCATTCTGTTCTTCATCTTCATCTTCATCTTCATCTAACAAACAATTCTGATATTTTCTGCTCGGAGAAACCATTGTAATGTCTTCACAACACTTCATACTGTAATTGTGGGGTGCATTACCAAAGGACTAAAATGTTAGTTGTTAGTAGAAAAATATAGTGTTCAACTAAGAGTACATTCTGTTAATTTTATGTAGTTATGTGTAATACCTTGCCCTGATCAAGTCAGATTTATTACATCTTGCAACTTATATTCTTCTTGACTAGTATATCCATTATTAGCAGTGCAGTATTTTAGGATTTTTTTTTCCTGAGTAAGCTCCAGTGTTTGAAAGTTACGTTGCCAGTTTGCATTTTTTCCCCCTGGGTATGCAACTCACGTTTTTATATATTTAATGTAGTTATTGATCTTTTTAACTATTAACACATTTTTGACACAGCTTTTTTTTAAATTTATTTACTCTTTTTTTTTTTTAACCCCAAAAGATGATGTCGGTGGAGGGACAACAAAAATAGTACAACATATAAACTATTTGAACATGAATGCTGACAATACGTTCTTGCTGAATTTATAGCTTATCTTTTCCCCTATTTCATGGAATAAGTTAGGCTAAAATGGATTCTTGATCAAAAAGGAGTTTGTGTTCAAAGTGTATAAAATTACATATTTCTGTTCATAAAATGATGTACTGAGAGTGGGAATTTATTTTAAAAACTACCTACTTAAAAATTCATTATAGAAGGGCAGCAGTTTTTTACCCTTCTGCTTGCACATCCATTTGTCCCCAAGTTTGTCATTTCAGATGTCTCTTCATTTCACGTCTCTTCTGTCCTTTCGTCTTCTTTTTTTGTGTATTCTTTTCCCCCCTCCGTTCTGGTTTCAAATTACTAGTCTTTGCTGACTATGACCCATATGCTGTGGCAGGAGTATGCAATGACCATGGCAAGACATACGCATTATATGCTATCACTGTACATCGACGAACTCAACACAGCGAAGAGACGTGGAAAACATATCGTCGCTACAGTGACTTTCATGACTTTCACATGAGGATCACTGAACAGGTAGTTGGTCCAATAGAAACTTTTTAATATTATGAAAAGTATGTGTGTATTCTAAGCAGTTCTGTTTTCTATGGCTTTCAATCAGGTACTTATATGGGCTGTTGGAATTTTGTAATTGAGCCCAAAAGCAGTGAGGTAGATGGTGTGTCCATTTTCCTGATAGATATTGTGAAGCTGTTATATGGGCTATGCAAAACTTGCTGTTTGCATAACTTTTGACAATAACAGATAGTGACTTCTCAAAGGACTATGCAAAAAAAGTCAGGAGGATTTCAGTTTTGACTTTGAACTTCTGAAGTTTCAAGAAAGACATGTTGTTCTTGGTTATTCTCTCTCCAAGTCCCACTGTAGATATCTGGTGCCATCTAGCACCTAACTTGGAGTATAGCAAGAACTTTTCCTCCTTTTTCCCACTCCCTGACATGACCTCCTGTGAGTGTATAAATAGTCCCTGCCTACCAGCCCCATCAGTTCTTTTCTTCCGGCTTTTACAGGACTCGGTTGTATGGTAATAATACTGGATGGCCCTGGTGAAAGGCTTTAGGTGCTGCACTGTCTGGGTGGTGAATATACCAGACAGCGATGCCCATGTTTAGTGTCTCCTTTGCCTCGGGCCCAAGCACAACACTGGGACATACAGCATCTGCAGGAGGTTCAAACCCCAGACTTTAAAGGACAGAGCCCACTGGGTGGTGGAGCACCTGAAGGTATGGATTATGTCCATGCAGGAGTGGGTCCCAGTACCACACGACTTGGAAGCTTGCCATGAGCAGTCTCAACCTATTCCTACTCTGGCCAATGTCCTGACTGGGGTGACACCATTGGGAACTGCAATACAGGGTGCTTCGGTGCCGCAGGGTTTACAGCCATCACTGTAGCTGCGGATGCCTCGTGCCTCACCTGGGTGCCCTTCACCACACCATGGCAGATCCCTGGTGTAGACAGCTTTGTGTCTACAGCGTTCGCCTGAGCTAGATAGGCACAGCAAGAAGTGTTGGTGCAAATGCACTCCCATGCTCGACTTCTCTCCAGAGGAGTCTCTGGCATCAGAGGGTGTCATCGGGGCCAAGGTCCGACAGTGATTACGCTGACATAAAGCACCTACGGCCCACTAGAGTACCTACTCACACTTTTAATAGAACACTCAATAGTGCAAGTCTTGCAGCATCTGCTGTTCTCTCCCCCCCCCCCAAAAAAAATAATAATAATAATAATAAGTGGAGCCTGTTCAGCCCTTGTCACTGTATCTGCTAGACACATCAACACAGGCCAGACCGGCACTGACGGGGGCTCCAGCTGGGGGCCCATCAACGCCAGTGGTTCGGCAACTATCAGCACCATGGGAGCTGATCCCACAGTGCTGCTCTAAGCAGCAATATGCTATAGGTTAAGGGTATAGAATACTAACCCATAGGCCCTACAGAGCCAGAGCTTATAGGCACCATGCTGGCATAGATGGGCTTTATAGAGAGGCACTTTTGGAGTAGGACTGGTTGGCTCAACTGGACCAGAACCCAGGGGTGTTACCAGCCCAGGAGGTAGGGCACTCACTGCTGTCACCATCCACTGACCTTCGTTCCTTTCAAGACCTGTTGGTCTGCATGATGGCCTTGGAGGGTTTACTCTTGGGCAACCTGCATACTAGCCAACCCTAACACCTCTTTGACACTTGGGAAATTGGGCAACAGGAATGTATTGCCATTCCCCTAGTGGAGGGCATTTTGGAGCCCATGGACAAAGACATTTGGAGCTAGCTGGCTACTGTATCACCAGTGGACCATAAAACACTCCAAATGTAACTGGTGCTGTGGGTGAAACATGAGTTTCTGGTCACACACACCTAGTGCCTAATTCGCTGATCACCATGGCTATGGCAGAGTGATCCAGCCCTCCCCCCATCGCACCCCCACCTCTGATAGGGAGGGGAAGCACATAGATACCTTGGGCAGGTGGGTGTACTACACGGCCTCTCCGAACATGAGGGTGGGCAGTTACCTAGCCCTTCTGGCCCGATTCAGCTACCTTCTATGGGACAACGTGAAACAGGTAGTCCCTAAGTTACCTGACTGGCTTAGGGAGCAACTGGAGATGGCAGCAATGGAAGGCTTGCAACTATCCAGATATCTCACCCACATCTCCTATGATGTGGCCATGACGGGCATGGCGACTGGAATCACTACTAGCCACCATTTATTTCATTATTTATTTATTTGCATTTCTTAGCCGCCCCCTCAGTCCCATGGCATCTCAGGGCAGCTTACAACATAAAAAATAACAATACGTAAAATAGCAATAATAATAATGACATAAAAGTTAAAACATCTAAAAACCACCTAAAAATACACACACACAAACAGAACTTTTATCCCAACCCTCCTCCCCTCCTCCGAAGGCCTAGGAGAACAGCCAGGTTTTGCAGGCCCAGCGGAAGGCCATCAGACTTGGGGCCAGACGGGCTTCTTCCAGGAGGGAGTTCCATAGTTGCGGCCCGGCCACCGAGAACGCCCTCTTCATTGTGGCTGCCTGCTTTACACGGGGGACCTCCAAGAAGACACCCCCAGCAGACCGAAGGGGCCATTCTGAGGCGTGGAAGGTAAGGCGGTCCCTGAGGTATGAAGGGCCAAGACGGTGTAGGGCTTTATATGCTGCCAAGACCAACACCTTGACTCTGGCTCGGTATGCTATAGGCAGCTAGTGCAGCACGCGGAGCAGGGAAGTGATGTGTTCTCGTCGGCTCGTCCCTGTCAGGAGACGAACTGCCGTGTTCTGCACCAGCTGCAGCCTCCGAACCAGCATCAAGGGAAGCCCCACGTAGAGCGCATTGCAGTAGTCCAGCCTCGAGGTGATGAAGGCATGGATGAGGGTGGCCAGGTCGGATCTGGAAATGTATGGACGCAGCCTCCGCACCAGATATAGCTGGTGGAAGGCAGTCTTAGCCACTGTTTTCACTTACCGATCTAGGTGGAGATCCACATCCAGCAACACCCGCAGACTCCGAACCTGCTGGGCTACGGGAGGGCGGACCCCCTCTATGAGGGGAGCCAACACCTCCTTCGCCCTACCCACCATCATCACCTCTGTCTTATCAGGATTGAACTTCAGTCTGCTCTGCCGTAACTAATCTGCCACGGCCTCCAAACATTGGGACAGCACTGAGACAGCAGGACCTGGGTCAGTTGAAAAAGAGAGGTAGAGCTGGGTATCATCAGCATATTGGTAGCAACGCACACCAAACCCTCTCACAAATTAATCCTCCCCCAAGGGCTGCATATATACATTAAACAATAATGGAGACAAGATAGAACCTTGCGGAACGCCACAATCCAGGGCCCAGGGGCTGGAATATTCAGCCCCCAGGACAACCTGCTGGCTTTTCCCCAAGAGGAATGATCGGAACCATCTGAGGACAGTCCCATCCAGACCCCTCAGGGCTCGCAATCATCTCAACAGCAGCCCATGGTCCAATGTGTCAAAGGCTGCCAAGAGATCTAGCAGGACCAGAAGTGTTGAATGTCCTGCATCCATCTCCTGGCGGAGATCGTCCACCAAGGCCACCAGCACCGTCTCTGTGCCATAGCCGGGGCGAAACCCCAATTGAAATGGGTCAAGGAAACTGATGCTGTCAAGATGAACCTGGAGCTGCAGTGCCACCGCCTGTTCAATATCCTTCCCTAAAAAGGGAAGGTTAGAGAGAGGTCGGTAGCTGGCGAGTGTGTCCACATCCAAGAATGGTTTCTTCAGCAGGGGGGCACCACGACCTCCTTGAGACCGGGGGGCAATCTCCCCTGCTGAAGGGGAGATTACCCTCGCCAGCACCGTCCTCAATGTCTCCCTGGAGACTTTCACCAACCAGGACAGGCATGGGTCTAATTCACAACTGGTGGCTCTAACAGATCCCAGGATATCCACAGCATCAGCTGGCGTCACGTCCTGAAACTCATCCCAAGAAGATGGACCACACGGGGCCTCCATCCCCTCACGCTCCACCTCTACTATCCCTAATCCAGTGTCGAAGTTGCTCTGGATCTGAGTGATCTTGTCTGTAGAGTAGGTGGCAAACTCCTCGCAGTGGGCCTGGGACAAGTCCCCATCCAGGTGGAGGGAGGATGAACTGACCAGCCCCACACCACCCAGAACAGCGCCGCTGGATGCGACTTTGCAGACGCTATGAGGGTGGCAAAGAATTCTTCCTTTGCCATCCTCACAGCCTCAACATAGGACCACAAATGGGCCCTATGGAGAAGTCGGTTGGATTCAGTGTGAGTGACGCCACCGTCGCTCTAGTCGCCTACCTGCCTGTTTCATGCACCGCAGGCCCTCAGTAAACCAAGGGGCTCTGCGGTGACAAGACAGAGGTAGGAGACGTCTCAGAGCCACCCTGTCAATGGCCACCCCGAGCAAGATGTTCCAAGCTCGGATGAGTTCATCAACAGAGTGGCTGTCATGGTCTAAGGTTATATCCCCCAGGGCTTCCTGGAACCGCTGAGGTTCCATCAGCCTCTTGTGGCGGACCAACCTAACTGGTCCATTCCTCTTTTGGGGGTGGTGTGCCGAGAGGCTGGCCTGTAGGAGGTAATGATCCATCCATGATAAGGATGTGACCCTGTCTCTTATACACATCTAGATGTGTATAAGAGACAGGTCTAAGGTTATATCCCCCAGGGCTTCCTGGAACCGCTGAGGTTCCATCAGCCTCTTGGGGCGGACCAACCTAACTGGTCCATTCCTCTTTTGGGGGTGGTGTGCCGAGAGGCTGGCCTGTAGGAGGTAATGATCCATCCATGATAAGGATGTAGTTGATACATCTCCCACCACCGGATCCCCCGCCTCAAGGCCAGAACAGAACACCAGGTCGAGGGTGTGTCCCCCCACATGGATCGGGCAGTTTACAACTTGGGACAAGTCCATGGTTGCCATGGCGGCCATGAACTCTCACTCCTGTCTCTTATACACATCTAGATGTGTATAAGAGACAGATCCAGGACCATGTCCCGGATTACCAGGGACTTATTCACCATGCTTGTTTGTGCTATTTGGGCTTCACCACAGAGCACAATTTCCCTTTTGAGGAGAGTTTCCCTTCTGATAAAGAGGGCCTGTTCATGACTACCACAAATCAGGAGTTGTGGTAGTTCATGGCTACCACAAATCAGGAGTTGCGGCAGTTAAAGACTAACTGGAACATGGCTAAGTTGGGTTGAAGGTAGCGAATGCCCCTTCCACGTCCCAGGCTAGACCCAAGCATTCAGCCATAGAGATTTGAGACCATAGGAATGACTGATTTTTTCTGGCTGATGGGGTTGCTGTATGCTTTCCCACCTGTTTTCCTAATTCCCAGGCTGCTCAGGAGATTCTGGGAAGGAATGAGTGATCACATCCGGATAGATCCAGATTGTCCACGGCAATACTAGTATCCCAATGGACCTTGATGCCCCAATGGTCGCTGCTGAAGCACGTTGGGACTTTTTAGCATCTGAATCTGGCCTCGCTGCACCTGACAGCTTTGAGACTTCATTGCTGAGTGTGGATGAGTAGGCTTGTTCTTGCTCAGTGCAGGACTCTTTGCTGGTCAGCAGAAAACTAATCATGAGGGGAGGTGATTCTGCCAAGTGAAAATGCTTCACAGCTTGGGAAGAGTCCAGGGGGTTCTCCCCAGTGGTGCCCTCAATGCAAGCCATTCTGGATTACCTTGCCTTCCTATTGGGGATGGAGGGCAAGTGACTTCAATCAGGGTACACCTGGAAGCGCTTAATGCTTTGGGGGGCCCTGGTTAATGGGGGCTTCCTATTTGCCAGCCCCTTAGTGACATAATTCCGCTCAGGTCCTTTTCTCAAGCTGGGACCTCAATGTGGTTTTGCAGGCTCTCCCTACCAACCATCTGTCATTTAATGCTGTATTTTTGGTGGCAATCAGGTTAGCTAGAAGGATGAGTGAATTACAAGCTCTTTCTTGCAGGCCCCTTTTATATCAATTTCCACAATGGAAAGGTGCTACTCCTGCTGCATCCAGCCTTCCTGCTGAAGGTAGACTTGGAGTTTCATGTAGGCCAGGCCTGCTGGCCTTCTTTCTTCCTCCTCACACCTCTGGAGGGTGGGGAGGAGGCAGCACTTCGTAAGTTAGATGTCTGTAAGGTGCTTCTCTACTATATTGATTGCACCAAAGCTTTCAGATTTAAGGACGCTCTGTTTACCCTCTTTGGCCCAGGTCATGGGGGTGCCTGGGCCTCAAAATAGTCCCCTTCTAGCTGGATTAGGGCAAATTCCAGAAGAGTAGCCGATAGTATTGTTCACATCTGTGAGGCTGTGGGGTTTCCAGCTCCTTCAGATGTGAGGGCTCGCTTGACACGGGCCGTGACCATGTCACTGGCCACCCTGGGACATGTATGTTTAGATGAGATTTGTAAGGCAGCTATGTAGAGTTCCCGGTCTACCTTTGTTAAATTCTATACTATTGATTTGGCTGGTCTGTACCATGTTCATTGTTTTCCTAATCAACATTTCAGATTGGGTACTGCAGCTTGCCTCCAGGGTATTGCTTTCTAGTCTACCTATAGTGGGACTTGGTGAGAGGATAACGAAGGAGAAATGGAAGTTTTTTACCTGTAATGATTCTTCTTTGGGTTGTATCGTCTTACCAAGTCCCGGAACCCACACATCTCCTCCTTGCAGTGGCTGTTCATGAACTGTCAGAACTGTTAGGCAGGGGCTATTTATATGTCTGGGGGGGGTGGTGGTGCAGTGCGAAGTGCTTGCTCTACCATGGGACTTGCTGAGAGGATACAATTTGAAGAAGAATCATTATAGGTAAGAAAATTACCTATCTTTAAACCATGCATGAGAATACTACAAGAGTGTATGTAGTCTTAGGAGTGCATCCTAGTGCGTTATAAAACACAGAAAAACCTCAAATGGTAGGTGGTCATAATATAGACCAGCTTGCAGCAGGGTTGCAAAGCCATCCTTCCTTTTTTCTGCCTCTTTAAATTGAGGGTAGTAACATGGCAAAAGGGCACAACCTCTGCTAGGCAACTGTGCTCCCTGACATGCGTTGGGGGGACCCTGCTGCCCTTCTTCTAGCATGTTAATACAGCTTGGAAAAAATACACTAGGGATAGGCTTGGGTATTTTCACCACGAAAGTTTGTGAGATGCAGTCTACTTCATGACAGCTTCTGGTACAGTAAAATATTAATAATTATTGCACTTTCCTGGAGGAATGACGCTTGGCGTGCTTCACAACACTGATACAAAAATACAATAAAACATAAACATATAAAACTATTGAAAGAGGCAATGTAAATCAGGGAAGAAGAAATACATCAAGAGGAACAAGCCTTGAATTACAGTTCCTTACCTTAGGGCTTCTGGTGAAACCACAATTGAATCCTTGAAAACTATCAAAAATATCAGTATTGGGTATGTTTGTCATGAGCCAACTAAAGGAGGGTATGAGATCAGTATACCATGGATATTGTACGCATATGCATTTTGTGTGTGGGTAATGTGTACAGTCAGTGGTAGCCCTTGCATGGTTACGTAAAATGACAGATTTTCTTTGCTTCTATTAAAACATCAGTCAGTTTTTATTCAGACTGATGACACCTCACCCCAGACCTACAAATGACCTTGACCAGCAGCCTCAGATATACATTGAACAAGAGGGGAGACAGAATAGAACCCTGTGGGACACCATAGGGGAAACCCCAAGGGCAGTTGCCCATCACCACCTGCTGGAACCTTCTGACAGGAAAGAGCGGAACCACTTGAGCAGTCCAACGCATCTCCGACAGGCCCCACAGTCACATCAGCATCACCTTGTGATCAGCTGTATCAAAGGCAGCTGAAAGATTTAACAAGATCAACAAGGTAGAATTCACTTTGTCTATCTCAAGGCACAGATCATTGACCAAAGCCACAAGCACAGTCTTCATGCCAGGATGAAAATTGAACTGAAATAGATCCAGGAATCCGATAACTTTGAGGTGAGCCTGGAGCTGTCGGGCAACCACCTGTTCAATGACATTACCTAAAAAGGGAAGGTTAGAGGCAGGCCAATAGCTGGCTGGGAGAGTCAGCATCCAAAGATGGTTTCTGAAGCAGGGGCTGGACCACTTCAGATTTAAGGACATCTGACAACCCCCCTCCCCTCCCCTCTTGAAAATCCTAGTCTCCATGTCTCCCAGCTGGCTTTCACCAGCCAGGATGGGCAAGGATCTAATTTGCAACAGGTTGCCCTCATCGCCGCAAGCATCTCCCTCCCATCGGTGGGTGATAGTGAGTTTCTATAACCCCGAACTCTGACTCTGCAGTTGAAATGGCAGCACCCAAGTCGTGGTGACTATGAGAGATTTTGTCTGCAAAGCAATTAATAAAAATATCACAATGGGCATTGAATGACTCCATTTTTGGTGAGACAGGCTGGATTAACCAGGCTCCCCTCCACCTGGGACAGCTCTGCTGGATGAGACTTTGCAGATGCTAATAGCAGAGAAGAAAGCTTTCTTCACCACCATCACAGCCATAGCATTGTCCTTCAAAAATGATCTGTGCCACAACCGGTTGGCTTCAGCACAAGTCCAGCCACCTCTGGTCTTCTGTATACCAGGGTGATGACAAAGCCGTGGGGCAGATGCCTGAGTGGTCAAGATTTCATTCCACAAAGCAACCAGGTCATCAACAGAACACAAGGTCAATGGGTAAATCCCCCAGAGAGTTCTGGAAACCGATCAGATCCATCAGTCTCCAGGGGTGGACCAACCTAACTGGTCCACGGGGGCATAGGTGGGACAGAATCTGGGCCTTCATGAAGTAATGATCTGACTAAGACAATGGATTTATAGCAACACCCCCAATAATCCAAACCCATTTCCAGGCTGGTGCAAAACATCAAATCCAATGTCTGTCCTGCCTCATGTGTTGGATCTGATATTATTTGGGACAGGCCCATTGGTTGTGATGGTGGCCATGAACTCCTGCTCTGCCCCTAAAAGGCCAGCCTTGGCATGTATGTTAAAATCACCCAAGACAATAACTCTAGGTGATCTCAACATTACCGCTGAGATCATCTCAGCTAGAGCAGTCAGAGAATCAACTGTGCAGCGGGGTTGTCGGTACACCAAGAGTTATCCCCAGCCAAATCCAGCACACACTCGACATCAGATGAATTAGACACCAGATGCCTCCCAAAGGCCACTGGGTCTTTACGTACCACGTCTGCCCCCACCCACGGAGCCTCGGCTGGTGCTGCACCGAGTATCTGGCTAGCACCATTTGGGACAATACTGGCCCAGATGCTTTGTCTAGCCAGCTCTCCATAATACATATGAGGTCAGGGGCCTCATGCTGAATTGAATAGTGGATGACAGCTGTTTTATTAGCCATCAACCGGGCATTAAGCAGCCTCGATGTCAGATCGAGGGCCCTACTGACCTCAACTCCCAGATATCTTGAGTCAGGATGGGAGTGGAACATGGGAACTGACACCAGGATTGTCCCAATGGTCTAATCTCACCACCACCATACCTCCCCATGTCCAAACCGAAGGGGTATTATTGCTGCTTTTATGCATTACTGTGTTAAATTGTTTTTAGATGTTTTATGCATTGTTGTATGCCGCCCTGAGCTGCCTGTGGCAGGATGGGGTGGCATAAAAGCTGAATAAAATAAAATAATAATAAATAAATATCTATAACCCCCCTCACTGGTGGGGGGGCATGGCACTCCTTCCTACATCTTCTCCATGCCTGAACCCTCCACTTTCACTGGGGGGCCATGGTATACCCTCCCATCCTCTCTCCAGACTCACTATTTCCCCTTGCACCCCACCCCACTCGCTTAAACCAAGCAATTTAGAATAAAACCACCACTACTCCACTCCACAACTATATAAAACCAAATTAACAAACTAACAATGGCGCAAGGACAGGCCCAACCCAACTTCCCCCTTGCAAAATGGTTGCCAGCCTTTTGGCAACTGCCTACAGCAGAGTCTGGCAGCTTTAGAACCTACTGGAGGAGGGTCGAAGGATGGGGGGGGAGGGGCAGCCCCAGGTGGTAAGTCAATCAACCCCTTCTACTCCCAGCAACTATTAGTATTCTACAAATAATATAAATGATCAGAGGAAAAACGTAATCAGTATTTAACTCTGGTTTAGTTTGTATTTCCTTAGCTCTGTGGCAAATAATAACCATTTAAGTTTGGGAAATAAGCATTTAAGTTTTAAGTGAAATACTAAGCACCTGTGAGGTATGAAGAGGAGACAGCTATTATTATTCCAGTGGCCAAATGGAACCAAGTTAGGAACTTTGAAGTACTTACCCATCCAGAAAGTAACATGAATGTGTATTAACAAACAGTGCTATAAGAGAGGGCAGGAGAAATTAACTACATAGGGGCAGATCCATTGTCTGCACATGCAACATGGCATGTATGGTACTCGCTGAGTGTGCAGTGCGCACATATATGTGGTATACATATGGCATTAACCGTGTCCATGCACACCTTGGATCAGGGCCATAAATCAGGGGTGTGCAAAACTCCCAAGCCCAAGAGCCACACTCCAAAACGTTCATATTGCTGAGAGCCACAAAACATGTTACATCAATCATAGCTTTCCCCAATCCTGGAGATAGGGCAACACAGATCCCCTCAACTTCCTCCCTTCACATTAAAGCTCTGGTTCTCAGGTGGTCTGGCAAGGTAGGGCAGCAGCAACAGTGGTACAGGACATGCATCCTATGCTCCCACGACCCCCAGAGGCTCCGGCGGTGGAAATGGTGGTTCAGTTTCTCTTGCACCGGAAGCTGCACAGACATGGCTCTAGACAGCGCCTTCTGGCAAGAGCTGCAGAGTACAGGTGACTGGAAGCCACATGTGGCTCCCAAGCTGCTATTTGCCAACCTCTGCCATAAACCTTTTCACTAGTTAAAATTGTTGTGACTGTTTACTATAATAAAATTATAAATAAGGTTGAATTACACTGAGATCTAAAATTAACTAATGAAAACAAAAATTAAAATTTCAAAAATTGAAATGGCCAAATTATTTGTTCAAATACATAATCTAGAGAGAATGCAGTTGCTGTTCTAAAATATAAGAGACGGAATCAAAGTAGTTCAGATGATACCAAAAGAAATTGGTCCAACAAAAGATATGTGAATGTATATATGTAAATATACTATGAACACTAAGACCGTGATCCAGCTAGGACCCAATGCCAGCGCATGGGGTATGGGCGCAGGTGGTTGCTGAGCACAGATGGCCCCCACTGGTTCCGTGGTGGCCACACTCCCTCTGCTGGTGTTAGGTGTGGGAGCTCAGCCCATGGAAGGGGTTTTCAACCTCTGGGTGAGCCCTACCGGGGCACCTCACTGGGGAACCCCCCATGGGAAAGCACACCGAACAGCTGTGCCTGCGCAGACACAGAGCAGGCACAGCTGTCCAGAGCAGGATAAGGCATGCACAGCCATAGGGAAAAAGGCATCAGCCGCTATGACCTGCAGACGCCGCTACACACCCCAAAACCTCACAGGACTCCTCTTAGAGCGCAGGAGCCCTTGTCAGTTCCCCATGTGATCTGGCTTCCATCCCTGCACCGTGGCACATAGAGAGGTACAGGAGGGGCAGGGTCTTGTGAGTGACTATCCAGGGCTCCCACACTCTTGGGTGAGTGCTTTGCAGTTCTGGGGCTGACTAGGTGGGCGTGCAGTGGCTTCTGTGGGTCAAGGTACCCATGCCTGCCCCCTTTCCGCTGCACATTACCATTGCCCCCTCCCTTTTTCCAGCCTCTGCATGGCGCAGTGACTGGAGCTGGATGCAGCGCTGTGGCCGCCGGTGCACTAGAGCATTCGGCCTGCACAGCGGACTATCGAATCGCGCTCAAACGGTTTAATATTTGCACTTTTAATAAGTGAGTAAGAGTTATTTGTTTGTTTTATGTTTATAGTAAAATTTATATGCCGCCCCTTCCTGCCTCAGGCATTTCGGGGCAGCTCACAACATCTTAAAAACATTTTTAAAAATAAACAATAATAATTACAATTAAAAACAATAAAACCCTATCCCCCCTACCCCAACCCACCCACCGCATCCCCCTCGGGAAAGGCCTGGCGGAACAGCCAGGTCTTACATTATCTGCGAAAAGAGGGGAGGCCAGCAGCCAAGCGGATCTCCGACGGGAGGGAATTGTGCAGCCACGGAAAATGCCCTCCTCATAGTAGTCACCCAGGAACCCTAAGGAGGGTGCCCACAGCTGACCGCAGGGGTCAATCCAGGATCCGGAGGGGGAGGTGGTCCTCCAGATAGCAGGGTGCAAGCTGTTTAGGGCTTTAAAAGTCAACACCTTGAATTGGGCCCTGAAACCTATCAGCAGCCAGTGCAGAGAGCGAAGCACCGGTGTAATACGCTTGCGTTGGCCTGTCCCAGTCAAGAGACGGGCCGTTGCATTCTGCACCAGCTGCAGCTTCCGAACCAGCACCTAAGCCAGGCGGGACTTAGTGGATGCAATGAGGGCAGCAAGG
>QEPC01015050.1:7923589-7951464 GCA_003113815.1 Sphenodon punctatus
GGCAGTTTTTTTACATTGCAGCCATTTTTAAATGGCTGCAATGCAAAAAAATCCGGTACCCTGAAATCCAGTACCGGGTCCGGATTACCGGGCCGAATCCGATAATGCCGGTACGCCCGATACCGGCATTATCGGATACCGGATTCTACCGGTTTCCCATCCCTAATACCCACCCAGGATTATCCCCCACCTGTTATCTGCAAACTCCTAATTTACTGTAACCAAGCCAAGAATATGTACCTGAGTTCTCTCATCCTCATGAATGTTGCACCCTGTCTCCCCTCCCCCTGTCTTTAGATTGTAAGGTCTCGGGCAGGGACCGTGTCTATCTTATTCTCTGTAAAGCACCAGGTACATTGCTTGCACTATATAAATGCTTATATAGCTAATAATTTGCCAGCAGAGATGTCAGTCATGTCTCCTAGCTCACTGGTGTCTGATTCCTCCTCCCCTCCCAGAAGTTTCTTTATTTCATTATTTCCCCCCCTATAAAAGCAAATTGTGCACCCCTAATATTTAGGTGCCTACGTTAGGTGGTCAGACTTCCAAAACAACTGAAGACCTACAGTCAAATAAATGGTTAGGTTTTCAAAAGTGCCAAGCAACAAGCAGCTCCTATTAAGTGCCTAAATACAGATTTAAGAGCCTAACCATAGAGGTCATGTGTCAGTGTGTGGGGGTGGGGTTTTGTTTTTTGTGTTTGGTGGTGGTGGTTTTTTACAAGAAGGTTCTAGTTGAACGGACAACTCTTGAGCTATTGCTATGCAGTCACATCTTTGGTTATTTCTGACTTTTGCCGATTATACCCATGCAAACATTTTGAAGTCCGAGAATCTGAACAGGTGTGGCCAAGGAAAGAATTTCTCTTTGAAACTAAAAAAAATAATGAATACATGTAGTTCACTGGTAATGGGTATATTAGCAAACTAACTTTCCCATAAACAGTGGGAGTTCTCAACAATAAAAACTTAATATTGTTTCTGAAGACATTCTACACCATTCTGAGTAGAATTCCACACTCGGAAAGATTTTAAAAAATAAATAAATGCTGTTACAATTGAGGTTTGAAGTTTGTAGTTGATTACAATGAGAAAGAAAGGGAGGGGGACAAATCAATTTTTCAATTAGAAATGTTGAGGTTTTCTCAAGTGTGTGGAATCACACTCATTTGATGAACAATAAAGGAATAAGAAAGGTCTTTATGTGTCTGGTTTTGAATTCTTCTGTTCTGCCTTAATAATGTAGCTACTTCAGTTTTTGACTTGCATATTTGGTACTTAAATTGCCTCCACTGAATTGTGTTTTGTTGATATTTTATCCCACATCACTAGCTGGATGACAATATTCCTCTTAGAATAATGCTGCTGCTTATGGATGAAGTCTTTGATTTAAAGGAGAGAAATCAGTGGCTACGAAGAAATATAAAAAACTTACTTCAGCAGCTTATTAGAGCAACCTATGGAGATACAATAAATAGGTACTTGCTTTCCTATCTTCTCGTGAATTGCTTGCCTAAAGGAGAGGTGTTCTTTCCAAGTTTGCATGCTGCTATTCCAAGTTTGCAATTGTACACAACTCTACAGTTTGTTAATTTGTGTGTTACCCGCACTAAATTTCACATCAGAGTATTTGAATTTAACCTTTTTAATTTAATTTTATTTTAATAAAATTAATATTAAATTAATATTTAATTTTATTTGAACATGGATCTGTTAGTGTATGAACTCTTAGACTTCTTGGCAGTATTTGTGTTCCATCACCAGTAGCTTATTAATTAAATATATCCAAAGGGCACCATACACACCAACCTCCCCACTTTGCAGTCCCTTGAGGATTTAGGACTGGTTTGAGCTGTACCTGCTCCAGCAGGAAGCTCCAAGCCCTTGTTGACTCAATTCCCTCCCTCCCCAGCTCTAAACCTCTTAGAAGTAGAGCTTTGGTCTTCATAGTTAAGGCATTTCTCCTTGCCTGCCCATACTTTTTCACAGCAGGTCCTAAGCGTCATTGTCTTACCCTTGAGGGAAGAGTGCTTTGGGCTCAGTCCTAGTAATCATTATTCTTCCTGCCTTGGTTTAAGTCCTTGGCTGTGATTCTACAGAGCCTGGACACAATGAGCAGCTCCCGATTAAGTTATTTATATACCTCGCAAGACAAGATCCCCCTCATGCGCTTACATGTTTGAGCACATACCTCTCTATATTCCCCGTGCATAAGGAGGGACAGGCACGCTCCTACTTATCATTCCACTTAAGTTTCTTGTCATTCCATCATCTCCACCATTTTCTCCACAAGTACTTCTCCTGTGAGGCAACAAGGAGAGGTTCCTGAGGTTTGAATGCTGGTCTTTTTTACGGTCTCTCCTGAAAGAGGGATTTTGAGCCCTGCAGGAGGGACAGTGACTGTCCCTCCTATAGGTACTATTAATTATGCCCTTAAAGGACCCACACACCTGGACAGAGGATACCTTCCTCTCGGTGAGTGGAAATTACTTACTGGAAGTTTAAGGTATCTCCCTACGTTTCCCTTTTCTTTCCCCTTTCTTAATACAAAAATTGTGGTGGGTTTAGTGGTGGTCAAAATAAGGAGAAAATGGGTGAATTTAAACCTTAATGGGAGTGAGAATTAATATTTCCCAGAGTTGAAAAGTCATGTACCAGGTAAAATGTTTTGTTTCAGTGAGAAAGAGAACAGAAAGATATACAACCAGGAAAATCAAGTTTATAGTTTTGATGCTTACCCTTAAACTTTGTTCGTTAAATAGTTCTCTTGGAAGCTTTTGTCACTTTAATTTCAGAAAAATAATTGATCATGTTGACTGGATGACATCCCCTGAACAAGTAGCAGATGCAGTTAAGCGTTTCAGGTATGTCTCTCTTTAAAATGTATACTTAAGCCTATTAAAAATGAAGCATGCCAAATATGCCAGTTGCCAATAATGATTATCCTGCCTTGATCTGGGGGACTAGTTACTCACTTAGGATTCTAATGGTAAGTTGTCCACATCAGAACTTCTGCAGTAGTTGTTAGGTTACTAATTGAGGAAAAATAAAGAGATTTTGTGGATTTTTAAAATTTGAAAATGACAGGGTTTTCCCCCCACATACCTTTACTAAATTGTTGAATATTATATGCTTAAAAATAGATTAGCCCAATTCTGAGTCAAGTGGCTTGTGTGTGCTTACACACCTGATGTGTATTGTAAATGGGAAACAGGCAACATAGGGTTTTCCCACAGGGCTTGATTAGCTCTTGCCTGTACATCCTGATATAACATTCATATATTTGGACCTTTCTGACCCTGAAGTAATAGCCATATTTTTACCAATTCTAGCAATGCTAACATGCCTCTGGACCATCAAGGCATGTGCCAAGTTTGCCACCTTCAATATAACTTGATCATGAGAGTTTGCCAGACTATATTGCAATTTCAAATCTATATCCCACTGTGTTTTCTCATTCAACCATGGATTCAAAAGGTTGAGCCTAGTTGAAGCCATAAGCGGACAAACAAAAAGATAATGTATGTGGTTTCAACCTGCTGAATGCCACAGGGACAACATCTTAATTCATGAGGAATGGAATTATATCTACCCTCTAGCACTATTGAAGGCATTAGATGAAAAACAATTTTAACCTTATCTCAAGGAAAACCTTCTAAAAAGGGAATAGACAAACTAGTCTTACTAGCCAAAGAATACAAATTGTTTTCCACACTAGCAAAATCGAGATTTTGAGACTCACTTCAACTAAGTTTAGGGATACAAGAATCAGACATGTCCATCAGGTGACTCCAGTAAGTAAAAAAGTTCAAAGGAGCCTTCATTTCCACTGGGAGAATTCCAGTTTTTTCTCTCAACATACAAACTGGCATGCCTAAAGGCATCCCCAGGACAGAGCAAAGAGCTCTCTTCTAGAAAATCTCCACAGTTGCCACAGCTGAATAACCCCAAACGTCCGCACCATATAGAGCTTCTGGGCATAATTTATGTTCTAATAATTTTAAGGTTGACAAAATTAATCTCCCCCCAGCAGGTCTTCAGAATTTAATTACCCCACTTGCAGACTGGGCTAATTTTAATTTTACCATATTTAGATATTCATACCAAGTACCTGAAACAGAGAACATCAATCCCAAATATTTATATTTTTGAACTTGTTCCAAAAGAACTGAATCAAGATACCACTGCTTAACTATTGATCTTTTAGCAAAGATTGTAACCTTGGTTTTGCTATGGTTAATAGATTATTCTCACTACAATATAAACTCAAGGCAGATAAGTCTCCTCAATCCTATTTCGGTGCTAGATAAGAGCACCATGTCATCTGCATACAATAGTATGGAGAGTTGCCTCCCCTGGATGTACACCAGATTTTTAAAAAAACACCCTAGTAGCCTAGTAGTCTCCTCCAAGAGCTAGCAATATGAACTATAATGGCATGGCTTCGCTGTTCATAAATATTGCTTGTTCGGGAATGAAGATTGGTTTGAGATTAATTTCTTTTTCTAGAATAAAAATGCCTGAACATACAAAAGATAACTATTTACTTATATGTGAAGATGTAGCAATTCTAGTGCACAAATTAAACTAAGCATAATGGATAAAACAATTACTCAGGAGGCTTTTAATAGATCTGTGGTACATGCTTTATTTGCATGACTGAGGGCGGAATATACAAAATTGAAATTATTAGGATTTAATAGTTCAAAAGATTTCAGATTCCTGGAACCTCACGTGTATATATGCAGCCTGAACACTGTGGGTGACCCCTTTTAAAAACAAGCTACAAATTAGTGACTTCAGTGTTTACCATAAAGCAATCAATATTCTTCGGAAAGACTATCCGTTTGATACTTGAAAACAAAAAAAGATTGACTAAGACAGCAGGAGCCATTGCATGCAGTGGGACACTAGACCATTAGCCTGTAGACAATGAGGCCGATCCCATGCCCCACAGATCCTGAACGCATACGTGCAGTTTTTGCACGGCACTTGGGGTGTGTATAATTCCTGCGTGGCTGCACACAGGATCCGTGGGCCATGGGATTGGCCTCACCAATTTCAAGGCCATTGCGTATCAAGTTTGATTCCATTTTCCTCATCTTCTTAGAACTGGCTAATTCAAAAAAATTGCAGTATGCCATCTGCCATCTTTTACTTTAGGTTGAGCGTTGAAGGCCAAAGTTTTAGAACTCAGTTGCTGCTGCTTGTCCGTCTGAATTTTCATTATTACAAAGATCATATCTGAAGCATATACTTTATCTTCTGTCTGATTCTAACAGATTGGGTATGATTTCTGTTGAAAGGGATGGACACTGATCTTTATATTGGTATGAAGGGACTATATGCAAGTTACGTTTAATAAGTCTTTAATTTGGATACTTTCCTAAAAGGAAAATATTTACAATTTTCTGATAATACTTGAATGATTGAGTTCTTACCATTCTTTAATCTGGAGTGTGTGGAAAGAAGTATATAGCTATTAATAATAGATTGCTGAGTTTTCCTTTTAAGGAAAGGAAATTGGAAAGCAAGAAATTGTTTTTTCCTTATAGTGCTATTCGAGAAATAGATGTCAAATGATTTATAGAAGTTATTTGAATAGCTAAAATTTTCAAACATAGCAAGTAATAAATATATGCTCAAATTGCTCATGTTATGCGCTGCAAGGTAGCTCAGAGTCACTGTAATTCTTTAAAATCCTTCCTTTTAACCTCTAAACTTATTTTGCTTACAGGGATGCCTTTTGGCCCAATGGCATTTTAGCAGAGACTGTTCCACGCAGAGACAAAGCTATTAGAATGCGAACAAGAATATCTGGGAAAACTAAATTACTGGGGATAATGCCAGGTGTGTTGACTTGATTTTGCTAAACCAAATTGATTTAACTTGTCTGTGCTTTTATATTAATGTTGGGGTAGGAAGCTGTGGTTCTTAAATAAGAAGCTAAATAATTTTTTCATGTCTGAGGTATCGCATATATTGAAACACAGCAAGGTAAGATCATTGTTTCATATGTGCATGCATATTAGATAAAATATTTTAAATTCCTCTTTGAAAATGTTACTACTGTAAGTAAACTTCTCCCGTACAGCATTTTTTAATTTCTAATTTTCCTTGTCCCCTAGCTGTATTTCTTTTTAAAACCCTTTAATAGTACGATTAACATGCAACAGCTGATTTATAGTGAACTCAAATAGAAAAGTTAGGATGACCCTGAGGATAAATTCTGTAAAATTAACATGCAACTCTTTTGTTTAGATGAGCTGAAGCACATCATAGGTGCTGAGACAACACGGAAAGGCATACTTCGGGTCTTTGAAATGTTTCAGCACACCCAACTAAATAAAAGAATGGTGTATGTTTTTCTGGAAGGCTTCCTGGAAACCTTATTTCCACAGTATAAATTCCATGAGCTCTTCAATAAACTGCATTCACGGTCAAAGCAGATGCAACGATACAAACACAGAAGACACTCTACTCAAGCGCCTTCCTTACAGAAAAGGTGACACTCCAAACTATTAAGTTGGTGTCTGTTTGCCCAGGACTAATGGCTTGAGCAGATCTCTGGGGCTTAAAACTCACATGCTGTTGTTTTTGCACCAGTTCTTTTAGTGTCACATCTTAGATTAACGCATTCATAAGACCTGTGGTTTTTCTCATCCTCACTTGTAATACAACCACTACCAACCACAAAGGGTTTGTGTGTCTTAAATGATTTGGTGCATCTTCATGCAACACTGAGAAGAATACTAGCCCATTCTCTAAGAATGTCATTTCCTTCCACTCCTGACTGAATTGATTGCCAGCAGTGAAAAGTGCCAGACGGCGTTTGCTGAGGGCTACGTAAAGCACAACTATTGTGATACAGTGGAGGTTTTGTCTAGTTTGCTTGGCACTGGGAGATTGTGCAATGTGAGAATCAGATTGGATTTGTTTTGCATTATGACTGTTCAGACCTTGTAGGTCTTGATCAACATTCCTGTAAATGCTGAGCTAACAGGAAGAGAAGTCTTTGGAACAGCTGGCTCTGGGAAAAGCGTTCGACCCCCAAAAGTACATTCACTAACTAAAGGTTGAGAATAGTGGTGTTAAAAACCACATTAGCCTCACCTTTGTGTTTTGAAAAATAAACTAAGTAAATTTAGTACTTGGTTGGGTTTATTATTCAGTGGTATAAGCAGGGGTGCAATAGAAGTAGACCCTTGATTTTTTTTATTAGTTGCTTTAAGGGCCCTGTTCTGCTCTTATGGCAGGTGTCATACAATTTGCACATAATATAAATTGGGAAACAGGCATAATATTTAATTGGTGTGATCAGTATATTTGTGGCATATCTCTTAAGTTGCTGGCTACAGGAAGAATTGGATATGTTGCAAAGTGATCAGTTGCCACCTTAAACAATGAGGAATTTGCAAAAAGAAGCAAGTTATACGTGATTCCCAGTAAAATCTCAATTCATTTTTAAAACACTGTACTGTATGCCATTTAAAATTGCCGTATGATAGCTTCATGTACATGGAAAATGGTTAGAACTACCTTGTTTCTCAATTTAAGTGAATTTCTTCTAGACTTAGTCATGTTATTAAGCTGTCATGTGCAAACATACAAATTCCTGAATGCACCACAGTGTATATATGAAAATAATAAATTAAAACATAGCTACAATATTTTTTTAAATAACAATCTTTTTTATTTTTTGCATAATGTAAATTTTAATAAATAAACCTATTCTACACAAATCTCCCAAGTCTATCCATTTACTTCCTTAAAAAAATTAATGTCTAACTAAGAGTAAAGTAATGGTTGATTACACTACTTTGGCCTTAAGATAACTTGGAGTTCCCATCTCCTTTTCTGACTCGCCTTGTTCTGTCCTGAGCACCACCATTGAGGGCAATGAATGACAGCCACCCCACCCCCACCCCATGGTCTTCTGAGCATTGTCCATTGACAATGTCGGTTAAAATATTTCTAACACTTTAAATAGAACATTATTCTTGAAAAAAATGTCTTCATGTACTAACTTGCACCCAAGTGGAAACAATCGATAACCCCTTTGTCCGAGGAGGAAAGAGAACATTGGGGAGGTCCTGAAAGGGTGAGCCAAGCAGGACCTCAAGTTGGGAGGCCTGACGTAGATCAGCTCAAGCCTCCTTAACTGATTTTCTTTTCCTCTTGGATTCCATTCATACAATGAAGCCTTTCTTCATACTGCTTAATAGTGGTCATATTGTATTGAATATTGTTGACATCATAAAATATGCATGTGCTCAAGTGCACTTGTTTCTCTATATCCTGTAAACTTAATCTCTTCCTTTATAGATTTGAGGAAGGTAGCAAGAATGGAAGATTAGTCCCCTCTTGTCTATGTATTGTTCCCCATGCATTAAATAAACATGTTAATTTGGTTTGTTGGAATCCACCAACTTTACTTAAGATCTTGCATAAAGTAAACTATATGGCCATAAGGTAAAAATCCTGTCACTTGCATATCAGTCTAAATCTCCTCCCAAAGCCAGTGTGTTCCAAACTTTGATACATAAGAAAGTAAAATATCATGCAGAGTCTGCAGAACCCTCATGAAACATCAACTGTGGGAAGAGGAGAGCTCTAAAACAGATGATTGTACAACTGTACTAAGTCTGAGTTAATTCTTTAAAATTAAATTATTTAAATACAGTACTTGGAAATCAGAAAGGTAAAATAGTAATTTGTGAAAGCTGCAGTGTCTCTTAGGCACCAGCTAGACTTCAGGAATAATGGCCAAATTCACATCTGCAGCGGCGAGACCCGCAAGGGAAGACACGACATTGGGGAGGAGCCGGAGAGCAGAAGAAGAGCCGGTGTGAACAGGGATGCGCCGCGGCTTCCCTCGCGCATGTCGGCAGGATTTTACTCCCAGACATGCGCGAGGGAAGCCGCAGCACATCCCCATTCGCACCGGCTCTTCTTCTGCTCTTCGACTCCTATCTGCTGCCGCGGCTTCCCTCGCGGGTCTCACCGCCACAGTTGTGAATGCGGCCAATTTCTAGACATTTTTCCTCCCAGTTTTGAGCTCAAACCCCCAAAGTGCTTTGCTGGTACAAACCCCATTGAAGTAAATGGGTCTTCAAGTCACTGTAGCACTGTCATACCAGCAGAGCAATTTTGTGAATCTGAGCCTTTGCCTTCTCTAGTAATTCAGAGTACAGGTTCTTAACACACTATTGCCTGTGAGCAGAGGACCCATCAAAGATTTAAAAGATTTTTAAACGAATTCTGTGTGTAGTTTACTTGTTGACTATAATAATTAACCCTGCTATTCCCTATAAAGCCCCCAGAACTAATTGTTAAAATACAGCTCTTAGCTAGCTGGGTGTCTCAGCATTTGAGTGCTGTGGTTAGCCACTGAAAATAATTGTGCCGTTGACCAACAAATGCACTGGTTTTAGCCTTAATTCTTTTTTAAAAGAAAATGAACTGTATGCTGAAAATTTCATTGGTTCATCCTCAAGCTTGTGCTACTGGTGTGTGTGTAAGAACTAGAGTTAATCTGAAGTGCTACCAGACTGTGTACCAAATTTTATAAAAGTAAAAAATATATAAAATCCACAATCTAAATTTTAATTTTGTGCAATATTTTCATTTAATGCATGTGTATTTGAATAAATGTAAAATAAATGAATTTTTAATGTTTTGAGATCTAGTTTAAACTGTCTTCTTAACCCAACAACTTACATTCTGTTGTTGCTGCATCAGTTTATTTAAGGACTTGTTTTAAAAGTCTTGTTCATCACTCCTTGTAAATTCTCTTGTTATACGTGATCTGTGCTCAAAGGAGTATGGTTCATGTTACAGGAGACAATCGAAAAGAGCACATCTTATTAATATAGCTGTTATAAATGGCTTGTGCATATCATTGTACAGTAAACGTCAACTGTGCGCCTAATTGTTCTATCAATACTTTCTCCCCCCTCTTTCTTTAACAAAGAATGAACATGAATCAGAATGCCATGGTCATTTTTACTGAAGGGCAAGAGACTCGAAATTTTTATTTAGGGTTTGCATTATGTTTTGTCCAATAGAAAAGCTGAAAAAATACACTAATAAAGTATTAACAATAATTTTTTGCTGAGTTCATACTTGCTGTCTTGTTTTCTGTTCCTTATTAATAGATTACATTGTATCACGGTTTGAAAATCACTACAGAAATTTACAAAAACTAATTTATGGTAGTAAATCCATTTTCAAACAAAGTTGAATAACACAATTTCCTTTGTGCCTGCAATAAAGATGAAAAAATAATTGCAGACTTCCATTAAACTGCTATATATGTTTAGTCCTATGTCACTGGAAAAAACACCTTCACCCTTGGACTTTTTCCTTTATGTTTATTTTCGTGGCAGCTGGGTCTGCCACGGAGCACAGTTGTTAACCTTGATATAAGTATATTCCAGCTGTTTCACATCCATCATAAAGATGTCCTGAGATATTAGAGCTACTAATGTCTTTTGTTTGACCCTGTGATAAAATGTATATTGTGCATATTTTCAATTACTCTACACTTTTTTTGGTTACTGAATATGTGCACTATATATCAGTTCCATTCGCTTGTTAATTTAAATTCATGTTTTAGTTGCCATTACAAATGCAAAGTCTAATTTCTCAGAAACAACCGTCTTGAAAAAATTCCCTCTTAATCAACAAAACTATGCCTGCTCTGCTGATTTCTAAGTTATTATTTATTATGTGGCACCAGCTGTGTACCTGATGCTATACAATCAGTAATTAAACAGGTCCCTATCCCCAGGGAGCTTACAGTCTAAGACAAGGGAGAGGCAAACATTGGGAGAGAGAGAAGTATATTAATGAGGTTGAAAAGTTGCTGGTGCACGTGCTTCACTTAGTTACAGGGAACTAGATTCTGAGAGAGGGGGACGAGAATGCAGTTTAACTCACGATGAGCTAAGGAAGACTTGTCAAAAGAGGTAGGTTTTCTCGAGGCATTTGAAACTTGGGAGGGAGCATTTCCAGAGAGAGCATTCCAGGCATGAGAAGCAGCAAGATAGAAGGGGCGAAGACATTTAGAGGAGAATGGGGTTCATGCACAGGTGAGGGCAGAGGAGAAGAGGAGCTCCTGGGAGCAGTGTGGTGGGATACAAGAGCAGAGAGAGATGGGGGAGCAAGGTCATGAAGGGCCTTGAAAGTGAAAACCAGGAGCTTTTGCTGAATACATTCCCATAAAGAGAGCCAGTGAAGGGCGGAGAGGAGGGGCTGAATATGGGCAAGGTAAATTACTTCGGCAGCAGAGCATTGAATGGAGATGACGGTGGCGAGATCAGAGCTGGGGAGGCCAGTAAGGAGGAAGTTGCAGTAGTGAAGGCAAGAGATGACTAAAGCATGGACTAGCATTTTTGTGGTGGAAGCAGTAAGGCACGAATGGATTTTAGCAATACTATACAGAGTGAAGCAGCAGGATTTAGCAACAGCCTGAATCTGAGGCATAAAGGAGAGGGAAGAGTCAAAGATGAATCCCAGACTACATGCCTGAGGGGACCGTCTGGATGGTGACTCCCTCAATGGAAATAGAGCAGGAAGTAGGAGGGAACGTTTTATTTGGGGGGGGGAGGGGAGAAGTGAGTTCGGACTTGACCATATTAAGCTGGAGTTGGCAGTGAGACATCCAGGCAGAGACGTCAGCAAGACAGTCAATATTAGACTGGATGGTGGGGGAGAGTGCAGGAGTGGGGAGAGTTGTTTGTCATCAGCCTACAGATGATACTGGAAGCTGTGGATTTTTTTCATTGAGTTTACCAAGAGAAAATATAGAGCGAGAAGAGGGCTCAGAACAGAGCCTTGGGGAACTCACACAGAGAGGGGAAGTGGCATAGAGGAAGTACCAAAAGAGAAACATTGGAGTGGTTTGAGAAATATGAAGAGAACCAGCCAGGAACAGAGACCAAGAGAGCATAGCGAATCCAGGAGGTGGCCAGGTCAACGGCGCCAAAGGCAGCAGAGAGATCCAGGAAGACAAGAGTGAAGTAGAAGCCCTTAGACGTTGTTAAGAGAAGGTCATTGATGCTTTTGGTGAGGGCAGTTTCAGTCAAGTGGAGAGGGCAGTAGCCCAGTTTGAGAGGGTCAAGGGAGGAATTTGAAGAGAGGAAATGAAGGTAACACATGTGTAGACAGCCAGCTCCAGGAGCTTGGAAACGAAGGGTAGGAGGGAAATGGGACAAGAGCTGGAGGCATCAAGAGTGGCCGCCTTAAGGATACAGGAGAAGGTGGTGTGGTTGAAACCCAATGGAAATGTCCCAGTAGAGAGGGAGAGATTGATAATACGCAGCAGACAAGGCACAGCATTGGGGGCAATCGCCATTAGGAGGCGAGAGGGGGTTGTGTCAAGGGGGCAAGTGGTGGGCTTGGATGAAGAGGGGAGGGATGTGGCCTCAAGAGAGGCAGAAGGGGAAACGGAAGAAAGTGGGGGAGGGAGAGGTGGAGTTTATCAATCTTGTCACTGAAGAAGGAGAGAAGATCTTGTGTGGAAAGTGAGAAGAGGAGGACAGCAAGGCTTCAGAAGGGAAGCAAATGTTGAGATAGCGGTAGCTGTGGGAAGTGCGAACTGACGAGACTTCTGTCAGAGGTGCTTGATGGTTCGAGAGCAGGATTGGAGGTGGCAGATGGTAGGGGTGAGCCACAGTCACGGGTTTATGCGAATGAAAGTATATTTGATTTAGTGTTACTTTCCAAAATAATTATTAGAGACTTAATCAAGGTCTGTGCTGACGACCTGATTAGGGGTGGGGCCAGCATCCCTCAACTGACTGAGCACTAGCCAGTCTTATATAAAGGCTCCTAGACCCAGGGAGCAAGTGAGCGAACAGGAGGAGAGAAAAGGAGTTTTGTGGGGGAGTTTGCATGGGAGGTGCAGGAAGACTCTGAACCCATCTAGAAATCAAAGCAGCATGGACAGCAAGGGAGCTTCTGTGGTGACATGTAAGTTGTGTGCTATGTCCTCCTCTTCCTGGGGGTAGTGGTGGTTGGTGACTCCCTACTGAGAGGGATAGAAGCAGCTCTGTGCCTGACATGTCATCGTGGGAGGGTTGTCTCCCAGGTGCACAGATCCAAGATGTGACAGAGGTTGCGGAGACTCATCAAACCCACTGATCACTATCCCTTCCTGCTGATCCATGTGGGAAGAAATGATACTGCCAGGCACAGGCTTGAACATTTCATGTGACTGAGGCTCTGGGTATTATTATTATTATTATTAGCAAGCATTTGTATAGTGCCAGTAATGTTCCTGGCACTTTACAAAGTAATGGAATAGACACTGTCCCTGCCCTAGGGCTTACAATCTGAGAGATGGGGGGAGGGTGGGAGACGAAGGAAGGGGAACACTGAGAGACAACGGGTGTAACATTCACAAAGATGCGAGGTCCCAGGTGCATGTGCATGGCTTGGTTACATCGAGAATGATGGCTGGCTGGTCCATGTGGTGAGGATATGAGTACACAGGTCTCAGGTAACAGATTGTACTGGATGGAGGGTATCAGCAGAAGTTAGGTGAGGGGAGCAAGGTGTCGGGGAGGGCAGAGCAGAAGAAGTGGGTCTTGAGGAATTTGAAGGTACGAAGGAAGGGGACGAGGTGGATGGGGGCAGGGAGGGAGTTCCAGGCATAGGGGGGCAGCTAGGGAGACGGGATGAAGGCGGTTAGGGGAGCAGGGAGGGGTGGGAGGGCGAGAGGGGACAGAGAAGGGGCGGAGTTCAGACGAGTATGGAGGGAAATTAGCGCAGAGGTGGTGGGGGGGGCAAGGTTGTGAAGAACTTTATAGGTGAAGACTAGGAGCTTGTTCAGGAAAGGGGAGCCAGTGAGGAGAGGAGGGACTGCACGTGGTCGAAATGATGGGCAAGATGGATGACACTGGCAGCAGAGTTTAGGACAGAGAGAAGGGGAGAACGGGAGGCCAGTGAGAAGGAGGTTACAGTAATCGAGGCAAGAGATGACCAGGGCGTTAACAAGGGTTTTGGCAGAGGAGACAGAGAGAAAGGGCAAATCTTAGCAATGGTTATGGAGGGAGAAGCAACAGGATTTGGTAACAGTTGATGTAGGGTTTAAAAGAAAGGGGTGAGTTAAAGATGAAGCCCAAACTATGGGCTTGGGACAGGAAGGATGATGACCCCGTCGATGAGGATCGACAGGGAAGAGGGAGAGGAAGGATGAGGGAGGAAGATAAGAAGTTCAGTTTTAGCCATGTTGAGTTTGAGCTGATGTTGAGATATCCAGGTAGAGATGTCAGAGAGAGAGCTGGTGAGGCGAGCTTGGATAGATGGAGAGAGAGAGGGAGTAGAAAGAGTTGAGTGTCATCAACGTAGAGGTGATATTGGAAGCCATAGGAGGCAATGAGTTTTACTAGGGACAGGGTGTAGATAGAGAAGAGGAGCAGGCCAAGGACAGAGCCTTGGGGAACACCAACTAAGAGGGGAAAGAAGGAGGAGGTGGAGTTGGTAAGAGACACATTGAATAAGCAGTCAGAGAGGTAGGAGAAGTAGTTGAGGATGGAGCCACGGAAGCCAAGGGAGTGAAGTGAGTCCAGCAAGAGTGAGTGGTCAAGGAGGACATGAATGGAGTAGAGGCGATTAGATTTTGCCACAAGATCATTGGTGATCTTAGCTAGAACAATTTCAGTAGAGTGAAGGGGGCGGAAGCCATATTGGAGGGGATCAAGGGCGGGGTTGGTGGAGAGGACATCGAGGCAGCGGGAGTAGACAACATTCAAGAAGCTTGGAAGCAAAAGGAAGGAGTGAGACAGGATGGTAGCTAGAAGGGTCAGGGATCAAGAGTGGACTTTTGAGGATAGGAGAGACTGGCGTGCTTGAAGGGGAGGGGAAGGAGCCAATAGAGGGAGAGATTGATGATGTGCACGAAGGGGTGACAGTGGAAGCAATGGAGGTCAGGAGTGGAAGGAGTCAAGTGGAAGGGTTGGAGGATGAGAGCATGGAGGAGATTTCCTCAAGGGAGGAAGGAGGACAGGAGAGAGAGGAGGGAGTGGGAAGCTGTGTCAAGGCGTATCTTGTCTATCTTGGAGGTGAAGAAGCAGCTAGATCTTGACCAGAAAGGGGAGGAGGAGGAGGACAGGGGGGCTTGAGGAGGGAGTCAAAGGTGAACAGGCCGCAAGGGTCCTGAGAACAGGACTCAATGTGGGAGGTGTAGTAATGCTGTCTAGTGAGGGAGATAGCAGAAGTTTATTTATTTATAAAATCATTTAATACCCTGCCCCTTCTGCTCCAAACAGTCAGGAGCGGCTTACAATATCAAAACACATAAAAACAATAAAACCAAAAAATTCAATAAAAGGGAAGGCACAAACCACCCCTCTCCCCCATCAGTGTTGTCTGGTGGGGCTTTTCCATTATTTGCTTTATTGACCTAGACTACATGGTTCTTGCTGAGCTTAGGGTTTTCATACGAATGAAAACCCAGTTTTTGAGTTTCCAGAATTGACTTCATCAGAAGCTGATTCAACCGAAACTTGAATTCATTGTCCCTGGCACTGACAGCTGTTCGTCTAGTCGGTAAAATAAGGAGGATTATTTTTTTTTAAATTAAAAGGTGCAACTACACCTGGAAATACAAGATCTCACAAAGCAACGTCTAATTCTAGTACTTGGACCATGCACAAATTTAACCTAATTATCCCATAATTGTATTCATTTATTTACCCTGCCCTTCTAATCCCACCGAACCCTATTCCTGCCTGCCAAATTCCTGGCCAAACAAAAAGGTCTTGCATATCCAGAAGATGAACAGGCTCGGGCTTAGGCAGACCTCCAAGGGGAGGGAGTCCCATAATTGTGAGGTACTAACTGAGAACCCCACCTACATGCCTTCAAGGTGGCAACTTCACGGATAGTTAGCACTTGAGACGGGGTACCCCCAGCTGCCCTCAAAGGCTGCAATGGGTCATAGGGGAAAGAGGTGTTTTTTCAGATACCTGGGGCCCAGGCCATTTAGGACTTTATAGGTTAAAATCAGCACATTGGATTGTGCCTGGAAAGTTATTGGCAGTCAGTGCAGGCTCCAGAGCACCAGTGTAATGTGCTCCCCGTGAACCATCCCATCCATTGCTGCATTTTGCACCAACTGCAGCTTCCCAACAGTTTTCATGTGCAACCCCATTTAGGGCATGTTGTAGTAATCTAGCCTCGAGGTTATGAAGGCATAAATGGCAGTGGCCAGATCACCAACGATCTTCTTGTGGCTAAATCCAACCGCCTTTACTCTATTCTTGTCCTCCTTGATCTCTCTGCTGCCTTTGACACTGTTGACCACTCTCTCCTGCTTGAATCGCTTCACTCCCTGGGATTCCGGAACACTGTCCTCGACTGGTTCTCCGCCTTCCTTTCTGACCGCTCCTTCAATGTATCTCTTCCTAACTCCTCCCCCTCCTCCTCCCTACCCCTCTCGGTCAGGGTTCCCCAAGGTTCTGTCCTTGGCCCTCTCCTTTTCTCGATCTACACTCAATCCCTAGGCAAACTCATTGCCTCCCACGGTTTCCAATACCACTATATGCTGATGACACTCAACTCTCTCTCTCCCATCATTCCCTCTCCCTCTCTGTTCAAGCTCATCTCACCAACTGTGTCTCTGATATCTCCGCCTGGATGTATCAACACCAACTCAAACTGAACTCCTTATCTTCCCTCCCAATCCTTCCTCTCCCTCTTCCCTGTCAATTGCCATTGATGGGTCTCCATCCTCCCTGTCCCCCAAGCCCGTAGCTTGAGCTTCATCTTTGACTCGCACCTTACCTTCAAACCCTACATTCACTCCGTGGCCAAATCCTGCTGCTTCTCCCTCCACAACATTGCTAAGGTCTGCCCTTTTCTATCTGTCTCCTCTGCCAAAACTTTCATCCACCCCCTAGTCATCTCACGCCTTGACTATTGTAACCTCCTCCTTGCTGGCCTTCCCTGCTTTCACCTTTCTTCCCTCATCTCTGTTCAAAACTCTCAAGTGGCAGCACTTAACCCCTGCGGTAATAAAATGTTAATATATGAATAGACTGAGTTAATCAGGAGGTACACGGAGGGGGCCCCTCTGAGTTAGATATCTTCTGCAATTGGGGTAGAGCGTGGGGCTGCAATTACAAAACCCATCCTCTTATCCTGTCCGCAGGGCTTCAGTGGTCCTGGTAGAATGAGCCGGGAAAGCTTGGCATGGAGATCCCCAGAAAGGGGGATTAATTTGCCTCAACTAGTTTCGTTCCTCTGCAAGCCTAAATGCAAATACAGCAACTTGCTTTGTTATAGTTTGGTTGGAGTTAGCCAACAGGAAGGAAATTCGGAGGAGAGGGTCCCAATGGTCTTTGCCCTTAAACCAAGTTCCAAAGGCCTCAGCACGGAGCCTAGCATACAAAGGACAAAATAGAAGATAATGGGAAAGATCTTCAACCTTATTCTTCAATAATCTGAATCTGATAGAAAAGGTTGTAGGCTTCTCATCAGATGAAGTTGCTAAAAAGCGTTCCTGGCCACTGCCACAACCTGACAATCAAGGCACAGCAGTGGATCCAAGAGCACCCCAAGACACTGAATCTGAGAGATCAAGGGAGGCTGGACCCTGTCAATGACAGGGGTTCCCACATCCCCCAGGTCACAAGATCAGCCAACCATCATCATCTAGATCTTGTCAGGATTCAGTTTCAATCAGCTCTACCGCATCCAGTCTCCAAAGGCGGGCAGACACCGGGTAAGCACCAAGACTGGCCTGGGTTAGATAAAAAGGAGAGAGCTGGGTGCCATCTGCATATTTATGGCACCTCACTCCAAATCTCCAAACAATCTCATCCAGGGGCCTTAAATATACACTGGACAGGAGTGGGGACAAGATGGAACTCCACAGGACCCCACAAGGGAGTTCCTGAGGTGATGGTAAGCCACCGCCCATCACCATCCTCTGCATTCTCCCAGCCAGGAGTGAACGGAACCACTCAAGTGGTTCCACGCACTCCAGACAGGTCCCACAGCCATGTCAAAACCACCTCATTGTTAATGGTATCAAAGACCGGTGAAAGATCTAACAAAATCGGCTGGATACAATTCTCTTTGTGAATTTCCAAGCAGAGATCATCAACCAATGCCACAAGCGTAGTCTCCATGCCAAGACCAGGACAAAAACCTGACTACTGTGTCCTGGAAATCGATAGCATTGAGATGTACCTGGAGCTGCAAGGTGACCACCCGTTCAATAACCTTCCCTAAAAATGGGAGGTTAGAGACAGGGTGATAGCTGGCAGGGGAGGCAACATGAAGAAATGGTTTCTTGAGCAGGGGGTGAATGACTGGAGCCTTCCACCCATTAGGCACCCTGCTTTCCCTAAGGGAGGCATTAACAACCCCAGCCAGCAACACCCCCAGTGTCTGCTGGCTGCCGTTCACCAGCCATGATGAGCATGGATTTTAGTTCACAATCGGTCGCCTTCACTCCTCCAAGCATATCCTCGGGATCAGTGGATAAATTAATTGAAGCTGATTCAAGTAAACCAGACAAGACCAGAGTATCCTCAACCCCAAACTCTGACTCTGCACTCAAACTAGCAACACCCAAGTCGATCCAAATACAAGCGACTTTGTCTGCAAAGTAGGTGGCAAACTTGTCACAGTGGGCAGCCAATGACACGACCTCCGGGAGGAGACAGCCAGGATTTAATAATCTATTTACCAGCTGGAAAAGTTCTGCTGGACGGCACTTTGCAGACGTTATGGTGGTAGCAAAGAAAGCTTTCTTTGCCACCACTGGAGCCACAGCATAGTCTTACAAAAACAGTCCGTGCCGCAGTTGGTCAACTTTGACTAGGGATGTGCGAACGCAGTTCGGACCGAACTCGAATAGTTCGGTCGGCCGAACCGTACTTTTGAATTGAACTCAAATTCCACCGAACTGTTCGGTCGAATCCAAACCAGTTTGGAAGGCCAAAAAAACCAGTTTTGAATGTACGAACTCGGTTCGAAAGTTCAGAATTAGACCAAACTCAAATAGTTTGGTCGACCGAACCAAACTTTCGAACCGAACTCAATTTTCGAACTCGGTTCTGTTTGCACATCCCTAGCTTTGGCACGAATCGAGCACCACATGTGCTCTAACCACCTACCCTCTCACTTTAGCAGCCTCAGGTCCTCCGTATACCATGGACACTTGTGTCCCTGCCATGGAGGAATCGGATGCCTAGGTGCCACCGTGTCAATAGTCATGGTCAGAATGTCACACCGTAAATTAACCAGGGCATCAACAGGGAGGCTGCCATGGTCAGTGAGTAAATCCCCCAGAGTGTTCTAGAATCCTATTGGATCCATTAGTCTCAGGCAGTGGACCATTCTACCAGATCTACTACCACCAATTTCTATAATTGATATGGGAAAATAATTTGCCATGAATATTTTATCTAGATGATTAGATAGGTGGTGAATGGAGATCACTATTTATTGTATGAATTGTTTTCTCTTACCTTAAATTTTCATTCACTTGTCATAAGTTAAACAAGTTCATTGAGACTTGGGTCATATATTTGCTGTGTTTCTATACAGTGATGTGCCTATTTGGGTGCTTCATATTTGATCAGTAGCCTTTAGCACTGCTGCAAACATACACATACAGATTCCTTACAGAGTAACTGCATTTTTATTTTTCTCTTCTACGTTATTGGAAAGTATTAGATGTATTCCTTGGAAGCATGTGCTCTTCTAGCAGAAGTAACCTTATTTTGACTTTACCAACATCTTGTAAAATAGCGAGGTCAATCTGTTCTCACTCAAGGCAGAAATTTGTAACTAAAAAGGAAAACTTCAACCAATAAAATAGCTTAGCTTCTTTATAAATAGTCCTCAATGCACTCCTCACTATGCAAGAAATGCATGGGTTCAAAACACAGGTGGTCGTATAAAATGCTGTAAATACCTTCAGTAGCTCTGGGAATAAAACCAGCTGAAATGCAAAAAGTGCATAATTATCATTCGTCCCTTCACAATATTTCCTTTTATAAATCCAGGAAACAATCTTTCCTGCCTCCCTGCTCTCCTCTTGCTCTTCAAACAGTTCCCCCATTTACAGAACTCATAATCACAAGTGAGGTCCCTACAGACCATGACACACCCTGCCCAGGAGGAAAACTTTCCTTACCAGAGCAGTTGATGTGAAGTCTGAAGGTGCATCTCCTCAACCACAGTCCAACATTAATGTCAAAATACATGGACCTACTCATGGCAATTGCATCATGTGACGCACCTCATTCAGAGCTTCAATTACTTCAGTGGCAAGTATGTGGATGAAATCAACCGATCCCTGTGGTGGAGAATGAACTATACAAAATCATTATGCAGCAAAACATCCTACATGTGGGCAAATATTTCTTCCAATTTGACACACTATTTTTTTTCTTGTCCTGAAAAGGAATATTTGAAAAATGAGCCTGGGATAACTTCATAATTCAGCTTGATATCAAATTAATGAACTAAACAGGACTCACTAGAACAGTCTCCAATCAGTGTCTTTTTACCGTATATTGTCTTCCAGGTGACTCTTTTTTTTTTTTTTTTGTAACTATTCAAGGAGATCTCCTGATCTGTCATGAAAGTTACTACAGGCTGCCATGTGCTTATCAAACTTAGCCTCTTGACATTTACCTCAGGTTCAGCTCTGATCTGATCATACGAATATCATGCCTGAAGAAGAGTTCTGTTGAGACTGAAATCTTGCACATATCCACCAGCGGAACTTGGTTCTGTAAAAAGACGTGATTGTGTCCTTGTTCTACAATCTATGCATCGAGATCAACAGGGGAAATTGTACCCTGCTGATCTTGTTAGACCTTTTGGTGGCCTTTCACACAGTTAATTATGAGGTGTTGATCTGGCAGGGCTTCACAGGACTTCTCTTAAGTGGTTCCGTTTTTCTGTTGTGGAGGTCTCAGAGGGTGTTGATGGGGGTGACTGCTTGTTGTTCCTCAGGATCTCTCACTGAGAGATCTGAAAGCGTTCCATTTTGTTCAATAAAATATTATAGTTACTTTCTTTTGTTGTGCTCATTCTTAGGGCCAACATGGCAATTGTACTCTAAACTTGCATCCATAGTTAAGTCTAAATTAGGGGTGGGCAAAGTTCCCAAGCCCAAGAGCTTCATATCAACATTTTCATATCTATTTATTTATTCACATTTATACACTGTCCTTCCCCAAAGGCTCAGGGTGGCTTACAACACCTAAATAATACAATTTAAAAAACCTTAACAAATAAATAAAATACAGTAAAAACCCTACCCAATATAACCTCAACGTCTCAATATTATTGAAAGCTACAATGTGCATTATATTGATCATGACTTCCAAAGTCCTGGGGGTCGGGGAAGCTCCCATCCAAACTCCCAAGTGGTCTGGTGGGTTTGGGCAGTAGCAATTGTGGCTTAGCGCATGCTTCCACTGATCCCATGAGGTTCCAGTGGCCAAAAGCAAGAAACTTCTCTTGCTTCAGAGGGAGCTGCATGGACATGCCCGCCGGCAGCCACTTCTGGTAAGAGCTGCAATATAGGCAGGGACCTGTGTTGACTGCGTTGCTGCAATTTGCAATCATTTTGGCATAATCAGCCAATCCTCTCAGTGACAGGCTGAAATTGCAGTGAGACTTCAGTGGAAGCCTGTCTGCAGGATTTTAAATCCTGGCTCAGGCATAAACATGTTGCCTGACCCCAAACTGCTGCAGCTGCCATCTGTCAGGGAGGTGTGACCATGACTCCTATGGGTGAATTAGGTCCCTGGGAGATTAATTGTGGGTGGCGGGGTCTTTAGGCCCAATGTTTCGGTCAGGGAGGTCTGGGGCTTTAACATAAAGTAGAATTTCTGGGGTGCTGAAATTCCAGGGAATATGAGTGGTGTTTGATTAACAAAGTTGTGAGTCTGTGTCAAACCTGTTGAAAAAGCATGCTGGTAAGCAAATTTGCATGTATAAATTGCTGCATAATTATGCAAATAAAGTTAATTATGCAAATATTAATGCCCACGGTGAATTTGCAGAATTTGGCTTCACTGGCTGCAGAATTTAAGATTTTTTGGTGCAGTGGACTTGGGTCCCTGAGTACAGGTGCCCAACAGCCACATACAGCTCCTGAGTTTCCCTTTGCACATCTCTGGTCTGAATCTACTACATTTTTTTCAAAGTAACATGAAGTTGTTCTTTAAAGTCAGGAAGCATTTGGCCATGTAAGTTAGGTTCTAGAGAATCTGAAATAAATTTATTGACTGACTTGGAATTCTATTTATTTGAATTTATAACTCATTGCCCAAAGGATTGGAGTGGGTAACAGCATAAAATGTATATATAGAAATATACAAAAATAAAATATTTAACAGTATAGCGCTATAAAACTCTTACTAAAAAAAAACCTTCCCAAACCCTATCCCTGCCTGCTAAACACGTAAACAAAGAAGCAGGACTTACATTGCCCCTGGAAAATGCTCAGGCTTGGACTATGGCAACCATAGGGGAAGGGATTAGCCACTGAGGATGCCTCGTTGCACTCCCTTGCCATAAGGACCAAGTGCAGTGATCAACCTTGCAAAAAGGCGACCTGGCCCACCTTCGGGATCATGTTGGGACATAGCGAAGGAGGCAAACTTTTAGATATCTAGGCCCAAACTGTTTAGGACTTTATAGATCAAAACTAGACATTTGATATATGCCTGGAACACGATTGGAAACCCATGCAGTGCCTGGAGCACTCGTTTAACATGCTCCCAATGATACACCCACATCAGAAGAGGGGTTGCCATGTTCTGCCCATCCCCATAATGTGATGTTCCAGGTGCAGGGAGGTATCCTGGAGCACCCCAATGCTACATACTTGAGTTACCAAAGGGGACTGGATCCAATCCAGGGCAGGCAACATAGGCACCTGCCTAAGGCAGCAGGTTTTTTTTGGGGGGGGGGGTCTGTTCTCCCATGCCCACCTGGTCATGGTGCCCCCTCCCACCACACTGACTGTCCATCCCCAACCACAAAGAGGGATAATAAAAAAGCAAAAACCCCAACAGGGCCACTAGTAGCCAAACAAACTCAAATATGAAATTACAGACGACCTGTTAATAATTTGTAACCAATCACTAAAATCTGCCACTGTACCAGAGGACTGAGGGTGGCGCATGTAACCCCGATATTTAAAAAGGGATTTGGAGATGATCTTGGAAACTACAGACCAGTAAGCTTGATGTCTTTGCCCGGCAAAATCGTGGAAGCTATCATTAAGAACCGAATTGCTGGGCATGTTGATAAATATGGCTTAATGGGGGAAGAGTCAACATGGATTTAGCAAAGGTAAGTCATGCCTCACTAACCTGTTGGAATTCTTTGAGGGTGTAAATAAGCATGTGGACAAGGGAGACCCAGTAGCTATAGTGTACCTGGATTTCCAAAAAGCATTTGATAAGGTCCCACATAAAAGACTCTTGAGAAAATTAAAAAGTCATGGAATAGGAGGTGGTGTCTTACCATGGAGGAAGCAAAGAGTAGGACTAAATGGTCAGTTTTCACAATGGAGATCTGTAAAAAGTGGTGTGCTCAGGGATCTGTATTGGGACCGGTGCTGTTTAATGTGTTCATTACGAATTTGGAAAAGGGTGTTAAGAGTGAGGTGATCAAATTTGCAGATGACATCAAGTTATTAAAGGTAGTTAAAACACAAGCAGACTGTGAAGAACTGCAACAGGATCTTACAACACTGGGTGCCCACTGCCTGGGCATCTAAATGGCAAATGAGATTTAATGTGGACAAGTGCAAAGTGATGCACGTCTGGGAAAATAATCCAAACTATGCAGACACAATTCTGGGTACTAAGCTAGGAATTACCACTCACGAAAAGGATCTGGGCGTGGTTGTGGACAATACAATGAAATCCACAGCGCAGTGCGCAGCAGCAGTCAATAAAGCAAACGGATTGTTAGGAATTATTTGGAAGAGGATAGAGAATAAAACTGAGGATGTCATAATGCCTCTACACAAATCAATGGTGCGACCGCACCTCGAATATTGTGTGCAGTTCTGGTCGCCCCATCTCAAAAAAGACATAGCTGAACTAGAAAAGGTACAGAGAAAGGCAACAAAAATGATCAAGGGCATGGAATGGCTCCCGTAGGAGGAGAGACTTGGTAGGTTGGGGCTCTTCGGTTTGGAGAAGAGACGACTGAGAGGAGATATGATAGAGGTCTATAAAATCATGAGTGGTGTGGAACTAATGAACAAGGAGCAGTTATTTACCCTCTCAGCTAGTACTAGAACTAGGGGACACTCCATGAAACTCATGGGTGGCAAGTTTAAAACAAATAAAAGAAAATATTTTTTCACTCAGTGTATAATTGGGTTGTGGAATCTACTGCCAGAGGCTGTGGTAATGGCCAGTACTATCGCGGAGTTTAAAAGAGGTTTGGACAAGTTTCTGGAAGATAGGTCCATTAGCAGCTATTAGCCAGACAGAATCAGGGAACATGATGGAAGCTGGGGGAAAACAACAAGGAATGGATCCCCCATTGTGACCTGTTGGGTGCTCCTCCCAAGCCACTGTGATTGGCCACTGTCGGAGACAGGATGCTGGGCTAGATGGACCATTGGTCTGACCCAGTATGGCACTTCTTATGTTTCTGTGTTTACCAGGAGCATAGGGGTTAAAGTTAGGATGGAATGGTGGTAATTACCTCTGTAAATTATTAGTGGAGTTACCCTCTGGTGAGGGGGAAAACTGTTCTGGGAGCTCTCTTCAGGTTTCTCCTTCGAATTCTTTAATGGTACTGACCAGGGTAAGGCTAGGGCTATAATTAAAAATCAGATGCGTGATATCTCTATGCAAACCAACTTGACTGCCCTCCCTTTGGCCAGAACTGTCCCAATAAAATCCGATTGCAGCACCAGCTTGAAAACTTTCTGACTACTGTTAGCAACTTCACAAGAAGCAGGGCCTTGACGTTATTAAGGTTCCAACAGATGCCCTCAGCAGTTTGGGTGGGCAGATATAGAGGGACCCCGTGTGACCAGAGGCTCTGTTCTTTTTGTTCAGGGCAGATTGAGGATCCCCACCCCCCTTCAAATTACTTGTTTGGCTTCATGGCTACGACTGGAGTACTAGCCAAATTAATGACCCCTCTTCTTGTGAGGAAAACGCATTGGGACACTGCATTAAATCTGTCCTACTTGTTGGCAAATCTTAAAGACCAAGTTACATTGAAAGTGACTAACTTAGCTCATGCTCTTGCCATTCAAAGACACAATATTTCGGCCAAAGTAATTGATACACCTCCTTAGAGCATTTGCTCCCCTCTATCATGCCTGGCAGCACTTCTTAGTGTACAAGCTTTATTTTCAGGGGTTAGGCCTGGTCAAACCTGTGCTCTGTAGAAGAGCAAGGCTACAGAAAAAAGTAAAGTGGGCCATTTCTCCATGACTGTCCTCATTTTGTTTGTGTTGTGTAGATTGTAAATGGATTTTCTTTTCTTTTTATCTCTGGTTCTATCAGTCTTATCCAGTAACAATTTGGGGTCTTGATTTAACATATCCTTGTTTTAATATTTATTATTTGTTTGTACCCTAGACAAGTTTGAATGTACTTTAATGTTGTTCCTTGTTTGTGTTCTTGCACCTGATGACCTATGGTGGAAACAAATAAAAATGTACTACTATTACTACTCTGGGAGCTCTGCCTGCGTGTATTCTTCTCAGGAATTTCCCTTCTTTGTTTCTCCACACAGTCCTCGACTGTCCCAGCAAACCCCAGTATTTTCTCCACCACACAGCATGTTTGCTTCACTGCACCCTACTCCTGTTCCCTCTCCCTCCCCCGTCACTGGAAGTTACTTTTGAGAATTCTCAAGGAAGGACATCAGGGGAGGGAGGATCTATTTAAGGGAATGGGGGATGAATGAGGGACTTGTTCAGAATAAAAATCCTGGGTCTGGCATGCTTGTGGGAGCACATTGTAACATGAAACAGTTAAGCTCTGCAGATTCTCTTTTTCAGGGACTTTAAGCTATAAACTGTAGATCAATTGGATTTCTAATTTTTGAGAGAAGTGAAGGAGTGGTAATAGTGATGCTGACTTTGTCTTTGTGGATTATGTTCCCCTATTTCCCTCCCTCCCAAAAAAAGCTTCTTTTGTGATATGTTTAAACATATGTTTTGGGGAGCCTAAGAACCTCTTTGGAATTGTTTGTGTTGGTCATTGGGAAGGGTTTGGTCAGAGCATGAAGGTGCCTGCCTGGCTTTTTCAGGTGATCAAAGCTTGTACCCTCTCTTTTGACAGTACAGAGCAAAACTTCTAGTACTCCCCCTTCCCAAGATAGAATTGTTCTCTGATGAGTCCCTCCGCTAGGTTTGGTAGTTTGATGGAAAATTCTAGTTCGGGTTCGGTAGTCCGGTTGGGTCTCGGTGAACATTCGGCGGAGTTCGCCCCCCCAAGGCTGGGGGTGCTCCAGGGACCTACTGGCATGGTCTGCGATTTCATATTGGAGTTCCTTCAGAACTCTGGGGTGGATGACATCTGGCCCTGGTGACTTCTTAGTATTCAATTTGTCAATTTGCCTTAGAACATCCTCCAATGTCACATGGGTTTGTAACAGCTCTTCCAATTCCTCACCCACAAACCAAGGGAGCTGGTGTGGGTACCTCCCCAAAATCCTTTGCAGTGAAGACTAACACAGAGAACTCATTCAGCTTCTCTACAATGTCCTTATCCTCCATGAGCGCCCCTTTTACTCCCTTGTCATCTAATGGTCCAACTGACACCCTAGCAGGCTTCTTACTTCTGATGTATTTGAAAAAGCTCTTGTTGCTTGTTTTTGCCTCTTTAGCAAGCCTCCCTTCAAAATCTCTCTTGGCCTGCCTTATTAACACTTTACATTTACGTTGCCAGTGTTTATGCTCTTTTGTATTATTTTCATTGGGACTAGCCTTCCATTTCTTAAACGATGCCTTTTTGGCTCGAATAGCCTCCTTCACCTCCCCATTTAACCACAGTGGAAGATGTTTGGTCTTCCTCCTTCCTTTTTAAACTTGCAGGGTGCATTTAATCTGGGCTTCCAGAAGGGTGCTTTTAAACAGTCTCCACGCCTCTTGCAAACATGTAGCCCTTGCATTTTAGTTTCTTTTTAAATAGTTTCCTCATTTTGTCATAGTTTCCCCATGGCAACTCAGGCTGCTACTACCCTCCTTCGCCTCAGAGATCCGGTGCATGTGTCGGCTGCCATCTGAGGCAGGGAGAGAGACAATGGTAGTGTCCAGCACAGAAGCAGAGTCTCTTCCTCCGCGCTCGGCATCACTGACGAGCGTGTTGGGCTTCTCCAGGTGGATCACTTTTGTGTGCATAGATGTTTTTCACTTTCCAATTACTCACATTTGGAGGGGGGGCAAGAAAGAGAATTTCTATGCCTACCCCAGTGTTTGGTTTGTTTAAGAATGCAGCGGCCCAGCTCTTGGTGGGGCTAGCTCGCCGGGAGCACATTATACCAGTGCTCTGAGCTCTGCACTGGCTGCCAATAGTCTTCTGGGCTCGATTCAAAGTGTTGGTTTTGACCTATAAAGCCTTACACGGCCTGGGCCCTGCCTACATGCGAGATCATCTAACTCCCTGGGTTCTAGACCGGCCCCTTTGGCCATCTGGGGGCACCGTGTTGGAGGTGCCTCGGGTTTCCCGGGGGGCCATGCAGGATAGGGTGTTCTCAGGGGCCGTGCCACGCCTCTGGAATTCCCTCCTGGTGGGGGCCTGTCTGGCCCCAGACCTCCCAACCTTTCCTAGGAATTGTAAGACCTGACTGTTCTATCAGGCATTTGGCGAGGGAGAGGGGTGATGGGTTGGATTGGGGGGGGGG
>QEPC01015050.1:7957882-7993695 GCA_003113815.1 Sphenodon punctatus
AAAATCGCACAAATCAGAACGTCTGAATCCCCCCTGAGTTGCCCAAGTACAGAACCCGTGGCACAGACAGACAGCATAGCCCGCATTAGCAGCAGCAGCAGCAGACTTTGGATTGATCGCCGGGCACAGAACCCATGGCACAGACAGCATAGCCCACATTGACAACAGCAGCAACAGACTTTGGATTGATCACTGGGCACAGAACCCGTGGAACAGCAGAGACAGTAGCAGCAGGATTTGTCTGTACGCCGCACCCATAGAGCCAGGATGGTAGGATTCTGCCAGGGAAGAGCTCCCATACAGTACCAGACGGCAGCAGCATGCAAGATTTCATGGGAACATTTGGACTGGCCATGGCAGAGCACCCATGGACCAGAAGACAGCAACAGTGGACCAGCGGGGCACATCACCCAGGGTTTGCAAGGGCAGGCAGACAGGCAGTGGAGTGGAAGGCAGGCAGACTGAGGCAGGTTTTGATCTAGGGCTGCCTGGGCATGCGGGCCGGAAGCATGGTAGGAGCAGAAGGCACTGGCAGGCACACTGAGACAGGCATGGATCTAGGCCACCTGGGTGGGCAGAGTGGCAGGAGCGGAGGCCACTGGGAGGCAGACTGAGGCATGCTTGGATGTAGGCCACCTGGGCGGACAGCTTGGCAGGAGTACAAGGCACTGGCAGGCACACTGAGAAAGGCATGGATCTAGGCCACCTGGGCGGACAGCATGGCAGGAGCAGAAGGCACTGGCAGGCACACTGAGACAGGCATGGATCTAGGCCACCTGGACGGGCAGCATGGCAAGAGCGCAGGGCACTGGCAGGCTGACTGAGGCAGACTTGGATCTAGGCCACCTGGGCGGGCAGCATGGCAGAAGCAGAAGGCAGACAGGCACACTGTGACAGGCTTGGATCTAGACCACCTGGGCAGGCACCGTGGCAGGAGCAGAAGGCACTGGCAGGCACACTGAGACAAGCTTGGATCTTGGTCACCTGGGTGGGCAGCATGGCAGGAGCAGAGAGCACTGCAAGGCAGACTAAAGCATGCTTGGATCTAGGCCACCTGGGCGGGAAACTTGGCAGGAGCAGAAGGCAGGCAGGCACACTGAGACAGGCTTGGATCTAGGCCATCTGTGTGGGCAACTTGGCAGGAGTGCAAGGCACTGGCAGGCTGATGACTTAGGCATGGTTCAAGCTTTGCAACCTGGGCAGGCAGACAGGCATTGGGAGGGAAGGACAGCACCTCAGCACAGCAGCAGTAGCCCAGATTGAGGAGGTGGAGGAGCCCCTTCCCAAGACTGCCCCTGACATGGGATGGCGTGTGCCACTGCACCATCAATCCTTGTCCACCAGGGGCAGCTCGGGGAATCCCAGCAGCGGAAGGTTGACCTTTATAAAAAGCAACTGCTTCACCAACTTGGCCCCCAGTCTCAGGCGGTGCGGGGAGAAAATGTCCCCCACCATGGAGAACACCCACTCGCTGGGGACACTGGTTGGTGGGCAGGACAAGAGACCCATGGCCACTTTCGACAGGGCCAGCGGCCACACATTAGTCTTGCCAGCCCAGTAGACCAAAGGATCGCTGCTGGGCTCAATGCAGCGCTCGTCTTCCAGGTAGCTCTCCACTGCTTCTGAGGCACTGTCACACTCCCTCTGGTAGCTATGCTGGGACACCACCTCCACCACTGCCCTCAGCCACACTGCCTGCCCTGCTGTGCATGGGCTGATGCTCCCCAGAGTGGCCTGCACATAGGAGGAGCCCCTGCTGCTGCTGGCAATAGGGGTGCTGATGCTGCTTGTGCTGCTACTGCTAGGGCTGGGGGCAGGAATACACCCTGCTGCTGAAAGGGTTGGCTGCTCCCACTCCCACCATCCCCAGGGGCATCCTGCTGCTGCTGGTGCTGCCACCACTGTGCACTCTTGAGATCCCTCTCTGCCTGACGAACCCTCTCCACCAGACCAGCCTTCCACAACCCGTACAGTGATGTCTGCTGTGCCACGCTGCCCTTGACCCTGGGGTCCAACATAGTTGCCAGCAGATATTCTCCCACTTCAGCAGCTCAGCAAATTGTCCCATCAGCCTTGCCTTCAACTGCCGCACCAGACCAGCTGCCTCAGACTCAAGCTTCCTGCCCTCAGGGCCACCATCATGCCCTTGGAGAATCTCATCCAGCCTCCTGTGCAGACTCTGGACCAGAGGGGTCACCTGACTGATGCTGGCCATGGAGGAGCTGATGGTCTCCGTCACGGCCAGGAACGGTCTCAAAACAAAGACCATTTGGAAGAGGATGTCTCATTCCACCCAGTTGTACCCTGGAGGTGCCCCGATGTCTTTTTCCAGTTGCACCTGATGCAAGGCAACTATCTGCTCCACAAGCCGCTCAAGCATCAGGAAGGTGGAATTCCACCTGGTGGACACATCCTGCACCAGCTGGTGCACTGGGGACCCTTGCTCTGCCTGCTTGGCCCAGAGGAGCTTGCTGCCCTTCACGCTCCAGTTAAAAAAACCCAGCCAGCTTCGTCTCCAACTCTATCAGGGAGGTAAGAGTGCCTAACCCAATCCCCTTGTCTCCCAAGCCCAGAGCATCCCTGACCACCAGGTGAAGGGTGTGCGCAGCACAAGGGATGCTAGTGAACCCACCGTTGCGGACTGCCCTCATTATGTTTGCCGCGTTGTCCGTCACTATGCATCCCTTGGCGAAAGCTGCACCTGGCGTGACCCACTTCCTCAACATGGTGGTCAGGGCTGCCTCAATGTTTACAGTGGTGTGGGGGACATCCATAACTTCCGCCTGAAGCAGGGCCCACCGATATCCTGGTTTGGGACCCCTCCTGCCAATCCTGAAAGCTGCCTCCAGGTCCTGCCACCAGTGTGCCGTTACCACCAGGTAGGTGTGCTGGGCGTTGCTAATGGACCACAGGTCCGCGGTGAAGTGGACAGTGTCCCCCCCAGCCAGCTGCTCCCTCACCCGCTCCTTTAGATCCCAGTACAGGGCTGGCACCACCTTCCGACTGAGAGTGGTGCAGGACAGCAGCTTAAACTGGGGGGGGGGGGCCAGGAACCCAATCAGCCGTAACTTCCCATGTCCGTAAAGCCCATGTCCTGTATCATGGAGAAGGGCTGCCCATCCACTGCTATCATTTCCTCCAATAGGTGCATGGCATTCTCCTGAAAGCCACGCTGCTCGCCACATCCTGTAGCTGCCGGCTGTCTTGGCAGCTGCCCCCACCCCAGCTCCTCCATGGTGCTCTGATGCTGCTGGTGAGGCTGCTGCTGTTCTTCCCCCCTAGCAGTGCCACTGCTCCTGCTGCTAGAAGCAGCTTTTGGTGCAGGACACTTGCCCGCTGATGAGGGCGTGTGACTGGCCGCTGGGGTCAGGAACCCACTGCCCCTGCCTACCCGCTTAACACCACAGTGCTGTAGTATGATTTGAGGTGCCTCGCCATGGCAGTTGTGCCAAGGTTGGCGAGCACCTGCCCACGCTTCACCACCTTCTGGCACAAACTGCACTGCACCTCCCTGGGATCGTCCACCCGCACCAACTTAAAATGTTCCAAGACCAAAGATTTTTTGTCCCCTGCTGCCTTCTGGCCTGCACCGGGTGATGCACTGCTGGGAGCCGGGGCAGGACATGGGGGCGACACAGCTCACAGAGGGACAGCCATCTCCTCAGCACCAACAGATACCTCCTCCACAGAACTGCTGTCTGCCTTGTTCTCCCCAATCTCAGGCACGTCCTGCCATGAAGGGGAGTACTGGGACCCTGAGCCAGATTGACTGCCCCCCATGCTGCTGTCACTCTGCGCAGCACTCTTCCCCCTGCTCCCTATAGATGCAGCTGCTGCTGCTCCGCTCCCTGCTGCCATTGCCCACGGATTGGGCCCTGCCTCTAGCAGCCGGGGTGAGATCCACCCGCTCTGGACTGCTGGGGGGGATTGTCTCTAGAATGGGGGACAATGCTGGAAACTGAAGAACTTCGGCCCCTGAAGCACTTACACCTGCAGCCACAGATGAGACAACCTCGGCCTCCTGCAATGCAGGCGTTGCAGTGCCCCGCATGGCAGTGGAGGACACTGCCAGGAGGTGATGCCTAACCACCACCACCCCTAGTGCCACTAGTGCTGGGAGCCTCAGAAGCCTGTGCCCCAAAATCAGGCCTGCGAAGCTTGGGGCGTGGTGATGGACTCGGACTGCTGCTCCATGCTGCCACTCCACGGGCACGTGCCCCTACCCCTTCCACCTCTGGAATGTTGCCCCATTGCCTCCCCTAGGGGCAGCAGACCGGCCTCTCCTTCCCCTCTCCATTTATCCCTCCAAAATAATGTTTTTATATTTTAATTTATTATTTTTTTATTTTTTTATTCAAATTTTTAATCTAATATATATATCTACACTAAATCTAACTGCTATTAACTATTCTAAATGCTATGAACTAAATGAATTATCTAATAACTACAAAGGCTTAATCCTACAAACACACTAAATATTAAAACTAAATCACCAAACCATATAGATATATGGTTTGGTGATTTAGTTTATATATATATGGCATGGGGGGAATCACAAACAACACAAGGAGGGGTACAAAACTGAAATGAAACCTAAGTCAATCTAATGCTACTCGAAATGAATAAAAAAACAGGGGAAGGGAATCGGAGATGGAATATATAGAGGGAGAGGGAAAGGATTCAATGGAGGGGGGAGGGAGGAAGGAAGATTGAACACAGGGAGGGGTAAAAACAGAAAGTTACTCCTAAATCTATCTAATCTAAGGTCAATAAATGAATCTAGGTAGGTAAATATGTGGGAATGGGTGAATAGGAGGAGGATGGCAATGGATTGTGACTTTGGTAGGAACTGGGAGAGAAGAAGACGTCTGAAAAACGCTGCTGAAATGATCAGTGGCTAACTCAATTCAATTCAATTTTATTGATGGGCACTAGCTTTCGCCATGGCCCCATAGTTTGATAAAACAAATAAACCAGATACGTAGATAACAAATATACAAATAAATAAGACCAAATAGAACAAAAACACTTTCAAACAGACAGAATCTTGTTCCTTAATCGATCACTCGCCCCCTGCGTAACCATTAGAGGAGCAAGTATCAGGTTCTAATCCATTCTTAAGAAAAGGTAATTATCTGGCAGAGCTCTCTTCCTATATTCACATAACATATATCCGTTTAAGCCTCTTTTGCTTGAATCTCCACTTATATTCAAGGGGGCCAATGTTTCATCCTGATTCTATCATACCTCCTCTGTTCTAATTTTTAGGGCAAGCTGCACAAAAGTGGCAACAGCAATAAGATCCTCTGCCCTAGATAGGTTCAGCATATATTTTATCCTGTACGCCAAGGCCCAGTACTCTTTCCCCTGCATCAGTGGCAAAATCCAAACTTCCCTTAAGTTCTCATACAATGGACACTCAAAGAGGATATGATCTATCGTCTCCATTTTACCAAGGCTGCAAATGCACTTACGGCTATCCCTTGGTAGGGCATTATACCGGGCATAAGTTACTGCTGTCTCGATAAGCTGGAGCCGGAGCCTAGTGTAGTTCCTGCGCACCTCCTGGGCATTTAAAACATCCAAATAAACCTCCAATCCAAAGAGTTCTTTGACATGGCCATACCATGGTGCTGGCCTCCAACCCACCAGGGCAGCCATATCCTCCTGCCTGCTTATATCCAATAGCCATTCCCTCACCAGTCTTTTCTGTTGTGCTGGGGGTAATTGCAACACCGCCTGCACAGAGAGTCTGGCTTTAGCTAAAAATGTAAGAAGAGAACTAAGCCATGGATACACTGCCCCACCGGTATTCTCCAACATTTCTATGAGACACAGACGTGGCAGTGCCGCATCATCTTGGCAGAGGATACGTAACCACAAGTTTACCAATGCCTGCCTCTTTAGTGAAGCAATTGAAACCATACCAGTCTTTGCCCTCATAACGCAGCCTGGTACTGCTTGGGGGGGCCCCTATTAACTGCCTGAGAAATTTATTTTGGGCTATCTCTGGCTTGATTACTTTCTCCTCTGCTATAATTTATTGGCCGTATAATAGAACTGATGGAATTTTAATTTCATAGACCTTCAAGATCCTAGAGGTAGTGATTGCTATAGAGCGTCTTGCCGTTGATAAAATTGCCCTAGACGGGGCTTTTGCTTTCCCCACTATATACCTATTATGTGCCTTCCATGCCACATTCCTACTGAAAACCATCCCAAGGTAGCAGAAGGAACTCACTTGTTCCAAGGGCTGTCCCTGCAGACTCCATCTATAATTTTTGGTCCTCTTTCCCACCATCATGATCTTTGTTTTAGCTAAATTTATCTCCAGTCCTTTGCTAGCGCAATACTCCCCACATGCGCCTAGCAATGCTTTTAATCCTCTTCTTGTTTGGGATAAAAGCACGGTATCATCTGCGTACTGGAGGACGGGTAGAACACAGGACTTAATTTTTGGCGCACAGTGATCCTGCTTCAACAGCAGGCCGTTCAAGTCACTCGTGTACAGGTTAAATAACAGCGGAGCAAGTACGCAACCCTGGCGTACTCCCTTATTCACTCTTATAGGTTTTGTGAGTCTACTGCTCAAGGGTACCCAAACTCTTGCAACATTGCCAGCATGTAGTTGGACTATTAGGGCCAGTAAGCTCCTATCAATGCCCATTTGGGCCAGTTTGTCCCATAGACTCCTCCTTGGGACAGAATCGAAGACTTTCTTATAATCCACAAATGCCAAGAAATTATGAGTTTGGCAAATAACCACATATTTGTGGATCAAATGTGCCAGTGTGAAACAGCTGTCCATTACTGAGCAGCCAGCTCGAAAACCAAACTGGACCCTTGGTATTAAATCATGTTCTTTGGCCCATATATCTAGCCGACTCAGGAGTATTTTCCCATATAACTTGCCCAAGATTGGAAGCAAGGAGATTGGCCTATAACAGGCTGGGTCATTTGGGTCTCCTTTTTTGAACAAGGGGACGATTATGCTGATACCCCATTCCTGAGGAATGGACTTCGTCCAATTTATATATGAGAAAACTCTTGACAATATTGATGCCCACCATTCTGGAACAATCTTAAACACTTCGGGGCATACAAAGTCGTACCCCGGTGCCTTGTTGGCCTTTAAACTACTGATGGCTTGTATAATTTCCTCTTCCGCTACCCTAACCGAGAAACCAGGGCAGTCCTTAGTCATATCGTCCTTTATGTTGCACCCCCACCTCCCATCAGATGCATCCTCGTCATCACACACATCATCAAACAAAAGTTTCCCCAAAAAGGTATACCAGTCCTTCGGTTCCAGGTTACAAGCTTTGATGGTACATTTATTTCCCCCTAAAGACCTTATCAGGGCCCAAAAACAGTGGCTAACTCAGAAGGATTTAGAAGGGGGGAGGGCAATGCGTTTTGTTTCTTTGCTGCGCCCGCCTTTCCACAAGCCCCGTTGGCTCCGTGCAGGCTAGCCTGTGGCCAATTGGAGCCTGCCAAGTCAATGGTGTGAGGAAAAGAGGGCTTGTGAGTGGTCAGGCAGGCTGCTATTCCAAGCCTCTCCACCCCTGGCGCCAGGAAGTCTGCTCCTTGGGTGTCTTCCCTTCTCCCTGGGCTTGTTTACCATGTTTTTCCCACCCGAACTAAACCGAACTCAACCAAACTGTTTAGTCGTTTGAACGTTCAGTTCGGACGACTGAACATGCTGAGTTCGACCCGAACATCCGAACCGCGTTTCAACATCCCTACCCTCTGCCCCCTGCCCCCAAGGGTCAGGGCATCTGCGTTCAGCTGAACTGTATTTCCAGGGGGCCATGTTCACTGCATTTCCCCCATTAGCGGTGAGTCCCTGCGTATATCTACAGTGAATATCTTTTTCATTAAGTTCACCTGCATCCAACCATCCAAAGAGAATAACTATTTGGTTCCCACTTCGTTGGTAGCCATTTAGGATCTTTCAGTTTGGTTATTTTGCTACTGTTGGTGCTATTGAACATGTGCAGTAATTGTAAAAAACTGAACAAAGTGACCAAATAACCAAGAAGCTTGGTTATCTATGACTGTTCATTTTGGTTGATTGATAGTATTTGGGATAGCAATTAATAAATGTTACTACCACCTGCAAATACAAATTCCAGTGTTCGTTTCAGTCCAATTCTGCATTTCCTCTACCTAAACTTAGATTCTTAAAAATTCACTCCTAATCTAGTGTCTTCTAGATGTTGAGCACCTGTAGCTTTGGATGTTTCCTAAAATTTCTGCAGCCTAGTTATCAAAGGGGGAAGCCAGGCCCCCCGCTCTCGTTGAATCCCAGTCCCCATAGGCTCCATTGAGCTCATTCTGAGCAGTTTATTGCCTTGCCATGAACTCCAGTTTTCCTACCTTTGGTAGTTATGAGGCAATTGTAATATCAGCCTACTAACAATGCGGTAAATTATACACAGGTTTTGTATAATTTTCAAATTTCCTTTTGTAGAGAGGGGGTTTATGGGGAACAGTAGTGTAGGAACTCACCTACATAGTGTAGGTGAAGTCAGCCTGGGTGTTGACAGCAACAACGGCTCCTGGGGGCTGAAGCAGCAGCTGGGGGCATCAAGAATGCACACCCCTGAGGGGAGGTGGGTGGCTGCTGCTGAGGGGGTAAGAATATCAGCAGTGAACACTTCTGCTGTGATTTCCTCTGGAATTTCTTCAATAAAAGCCTCTGCACCTGGAGAGGAAAAAAATAAAGCACCAGAACGATCATGGTTCTTTCCAGTTCAGCCAGACTTGAAAACAGCATTGGGGGCAATCCAATGGCTCACCATATGCCAACCCCCCTATGTACGGCACGCGGCCAGAACACGCATGCTCACGTGTGCATGCGCACCATGTACAGCCCAGCCCTATGTGGCTGTGCTGCACGCGCGGCACGCATGCATTCTGGCCAGAGTACGGCACCTAGGAGTGGTGTATGTGAGCTGTTGGATTGCTCCCATTGCGTGAAGTGAAATGTCTTCAAAGGTCCCAGTTACAATGGACAACTGTACCAGAATGAAACTGGCAAAGGTTTTTGTAGAATGGGATTCTGCTTCGCCCACTATTGCTCATCAGTGACTGAGGATTCCAAACGCTCTTCAAGCACCTGTTCAATCATAGGTGCCCAGCTTCAATCTTCCCTCCTCCCTCCTGGATTCATTCCCAGCAAGGTGCTATGGCCTTCAGAAGTGGATCAAGCTGCCTGGAGCTGACAGCCATCAGGTGGCAGCTAATGGGCTCAGACTGTTCTTGGGCTGTTTGTGGATTGTGTGGCCATAGCTCTGCTATCCTGAAAGAGCTGCCAACTTATTGCTGTTGCATTTAGTCCTCCCTTATATTACAACCTTGTTTTTTATGTATTGTATTTTTATGAGGATAGGTTTGTATTTTATGAGGATATGTCATGGGTAGGGAGAGTGCAAAGGATGCGGGTTTGGGGTAGTTTGAGCAGACTCCCTCGAGTGAGAAACAAGAGACTGGTTGTTACTCTAAACCTGTGGGTTCAAGGTAGGTTTAGGCTACATTTGGCAGCAGGTGTTTGTATTTAGAGTATGTAAGGATTTTATGTTCTGAGATTTTGGACTAAGGAATCATGGCAATAATTTCCTGCACCGGAAGTAGTACACCATTGTAAAGAGAGCGCTCTTTAGATGCAGTTCAAGTCTGTACTTGAACACAAGTGTATTGTTTCTTGTATTGGCCAGGGGGAAAGTGACAATCGCAACAGGTGTATGTAACCAAGATCCTAGAGAAAAGTGTGATACAAGCAAAACACTTTTTTCTGCTAGGATAATTATCATGAAGCAGAAGCCAGAGAATGTGAACTGCTTCTGAGACATTTCTCTCAAATGGTTTTGAAGAACACGCTTGCCATCATCTGTTCAGCAGAGGAGAAAACCTAAACCCTTTGCAAACAGAGAATTTGAGATGGACAGCACCAGCCTGCTGAGTAAAAAACAGAGAGGTTATTAAATCCCCAAAACCTAAGCTCTGTTTAAAGAAGACGGCACCATCCTTGAAACCCACTGGACTTTCAGCTTTTCCCCCTGCTGTGTTTCTAAGTCATGCATTGCATTATTCTACTGGTGGCTCCTCCTGGCCTTGCCCTTCTCAAGCAGTTTCACTGATGGAGGTTATAGTGGGGCCAAGAGAAAGGTGCTTCATGGGTGTGTAGTCACAGCATCCTTAAGACAAGAATGGGCTTTATATAACTCAAGCAAGAAAAACCTACAGGTTTGGGTGTGTGCCTTTCCTCAGCATTGTTATTTTAAGCAATGGGCATCTTCAGGGAGTGGGCAAAAGTTGCTTTTCTCCTAGAATCACTATTGAAGGGGACACTTCAGTTCAGGGAGTTAGCTCCTGGATCATTGCTGGTCTAGCCTTGGTGCAAAATAGAGCAGCTTCTTTTGAGTTGTGCCACTAGCATCCCAATCACAGGAGTGAGGGATTAGGTGAAGTGAAACTCAGCTTCACCAAACCCTTTTCCATCTTCCCACTACCCTGCCCTGACAGCCCCAGAAGCCAGGAAAGAGATTCCATTAACTTTTATCCATTTTGGACCTGTCTCTAAATCACTTGCCCAGGACTACAGAGGAAACTGGAATCGGAACAGAACATGAATTGTAAGTTTCTGTGCTCAGACTATTTATTTAGATTGTGCTGCTTCTGTGAAGGAAGATTGTTTACTATGCCTACGATCTTCTCTCTATTTTATACTATAAGACACGGACAGATTTAGTAAGTGTAATAATGTGGCAAATGATGATTTGGGCTAACCTGAGTCCTCAAAAATGAAGCCAGCTTTAGCCTTCTTTAATCAAGTTACAAGCATAACTTTTTTTTTTTAAGGGGGTGTGGCTAGGACATCATTGTTACCAACCCAGCTCAGTGGTAGTTGGGAATTTTTTCATCCCCCTCCCCCTTAGAAAAGCTACTAACTGCAGGTGTTTTTCCTTTTTCTGTACAGAGGTTTGCCAAGGTCACAGAAGCGTGAAATCTGCCCTAATTCAGCTTAGCTGCTAATCACACAGAGAGAAAGGAAAGTGTGACTGAGTATTGAGTAAATGTCAGTTGGCACCTGTTTTCACCATCTCAATTTGTTTTTCTTCTCTCAGCATTTTACACCTCTTAATTTAATTTGTGACTGGCCTTTTCTCCTCCCAGCTGTCTGGGCCTATAGAGCACACATTCCAGCTGGTGTTATCAGGGCTTAACATGGTCCAGGGACTGAGCCAAGGAAATTATCCAAGTTGCATAGAACACTAAGGTCCCACCACTCTCTCTGCCTTATCTTGCTACACACTGGTAACTTGATTCTCAGGGACTGAAATGGAGTAAGCATATTTCAAATGCCTCTAGAAAGTCTTTCCCATCCTAACTATGTTGTTTTGGGATTAAAATGACTTTAGGTAACACAGTGGTCCATTCAGTGGCTTTGCAATACTTGCAATGCTAATGTTGATTTAAGTTTGTTATTGTAAACGTACAGGTTCCTAATAGCATTCACTGAATAGTCTAGAGAAGAAGAGAATGCCTTTAAGCAGCCCTGTTAAAATGTGTGACATGTAGGAGTTGTCTCTCACCACAGGGGGGACAGCTGAGGTTTGGCGAAATGAAACATTCCACTCTGTTGCCCCAGAAAAGTTTAAGGTAGTCCCAAAGTGAGGTGCAGAACAGTGTTAATTTAATATCTTGGGCCCCAGGCTATGATGACTTAATCCCTTCTCTCTAGTGCTGTGATCTTCCAAAATAAGATGTGTGGCTGTTGGGAGAAATTAACAGACTGGAAGAGTGAAAGATCATGAATTTGCAAGTTACAGAAGCCAATAATCTCTCCTAAGCTGCTCTCTGTGGACCTTCGGAGGATTCTAGGTGAATAACAAGCAAATTTGAGTAAGTGTGCTCTCTGCTTGAGCCAACATTTTGGATGTATTAACTCTCAGGCCCATCGCTTTGTTGAGAGTATGAAGGCTATAAGCAGTGATGTGATCCATTAAATAGGCTATAATTTGTCTCCATTAAAAACATTAGTATTCAGTTTGAAAATCAACAGCTCTTTCAGCTACTGTGGCCAAATTACTTGTTTGTGATATTTCCATTGTAACTGCAAACCACACTGTGTTATTGCCAGTTTTATAGCAGGGCTGAATTTGTGAGCTTTGAGCTCCGTATGAGAACCCTGGAGGCTATGGCTTCAGTGGCTGCCTGACTCCTTGGTTCATTTATGTTGTAGCTGAGCTCCAAGGCTTCCAGACTGTTTGCCATTGCTTAAATATCAAGCAAAACATGATGGAGGAAACTGGTCATTGACTTGAGAAACTGAATGCAATGCTAGAAGGCTAAACAGCTTTGACTACTTCATGGAATATTCTGGAAACTGTTCACTTCAGAGGCATTGTGACTTGCATCTCTCACTGGTAGTGGAGATAGTGCCTGTAATGTAGGTATCTGCACTTGGGTGCTTCTCTGCACAGACCCAGGACTGAATGGACATGGCATCTGATCTATAGCTATCTCCCCTTCACTCCTCAATAGGAAGGGGTAGCATAGGGGAGTGTCACGGGTTTGGGAGTCTGCACCCCCCCTTTACCAGGTTTGAGTGACTCAGTTTCCCTTGCGCACAGTTCTCTTGAATCAGTTCTCTCTCTGGCTAATTCAAATGTGCCACAATGAAACTCCTTAGTCACACAAGGGCCCGATCCTTCCTGTTTACAGACTCTTTACTCTCTGGGTTCGCAAGAGCTTGAGGGCTTTTGTAGCTCACTTGTGTTCCAATATTAGACACTTTCCACTTCTTTATGAAATAAGAAGTAACTTTATTGATTACATAAACAAGATAGTTAAACAGAGTGGTAATTAGAAATCAAAGGTAAATATAACACATTCCTAACTTATACTGTTGAGTTCCTAAGTTATTCATCTTACCCTAAGCAAGGTCCATAAGTTCTGGTTTTCTCAGCCATGAAGGTGAATGGCTGGGCACTTGGCTTTAGAGATCAAAATCCTTCTCTCACTTCATGCTTCTCCCAGCCTGTTGCTGACAGGCTGCTCATTCGTATGTAGATCTCTCTCCAGCAGCTTTGCAAGCAAAAAGTCTCTTAATAAGCAACCTCTTCCCTCTGGGATCCCTGTCCTTATATATCCTGGAGGAAACTCTTAGCCCCTTCTCCAGGCTTCTAGAATTCCCTTTGTTCTCTTATCGGGCTTCTATGTGTCTTTTGCACGTAGCCCATGGCTACCTTCATTAGCATTGTTGATGTCCCTGGCCATCCATCTGGCCCCAATGCACGTTGGTATCTCTTTGTATCCTGTGTAGCCTGGTGACATGTCAAAGCCCTAATTTGAGTTGTACAGTTCTCAGGGTTAACATTACAAACATGTGGAACCTTTGACATTACATAGTGTACATGTATAGTAACATTACATCCATGTGAAACCCTTGGCACCACACATTTACCAAACATGTAGTCCCGTGTTACACGTGTGTGACCCCATATTTCTCCGTGACAGGGAGCAGTGAGCATTATTGCTTGTAATCATGACTTGTAACAGTGTGTAGGTGTAATATAAGGAATTTCCTGGGCAAAATTCCCAGTTTAGGTTCTATTACCAGGTGCTCTATCATCTTCACACAGGAAACTGGTCACACAGGCAAAGATGTTTACAGGCAGAAGAGCAGTAATTTATTAAAACACAAGACACAGAAAAAGAAGGATATCTGATATCAAATATAGATGAGATATACATGAAAATGAATAAGAAACCAAACCCAGTTATGCATAAAGAATTTCACACAACGTAGTGAAGTGAAATGAAGTTAACAGAACATAGTGAAGAGTTTCTTTCCCCAGTAGTAACTCTGCTAGGGACCAAGTGGCCTTCAGACAACATTTCTGGGGTGTTGAAATGTGCAGCTGCCAATCTGGCAAATTGACCAACTTTTTCAGATCCCATCGCTACCGGAATAATGAGTATGGCGACCCCATGATTATTCATTAAGCTTAGCTAGTTTATTATACTTTTAGCTAAATATGGCCTTAGGCCTGGTCATGCCTATTCCTCTTTTCTGTTTTTGCTCATTTCAAGCAATCAGCCAGCGTATATCTATTAACCAAATCTTGCCTCTCTTCCCAAAGACGCGCAGGCTTGGGTTCAGGCGGACCCCCCAGAAGAGGGAGCTCCATAATTGTGGCGCAGTCACAGAGAATGCCTCCCTGCCTGCTCTTGTTGCACAAACTTCATGGGCAGTTCGTAATCACAGGAAGACACCCTCAGCAACCTTGGAGGCCATGACAGAACATAAGAGAAGAGGCAGTCTTTCAGATGCCTGCAGCCCAAGCGGTTGAGGGCTTTATAGGTCAAAACTATATTTAGAAATAATTACCCAGAGCCCCACTGCTAAGAAGCGACTTACAAAGAGCTTCCCCCCCTCCCCCCAAATACACTTTGAAACATTTTAGAAAATAACATATGAAGGAGACCTGGATTTAATCTGTTCTCCCTCTAGATAAAAAATGGTTAAAACTTCCAAATACTAACCAAACCAGTGAAGAGGTCCAAGGGTTTTCAGATATCACCATTCAGTAGTTTCCACATCTTTGTCTCCACACTTCAGAAGCTTCCACACTTGTCTAGTGGCGAGTCAGGGACTCTCTGGAGGGGGTCCTGCGACGCGTGGCCTCTTTCTGGGCTGGTATGTTAAAGAAACAAACAAACTGAATGGCCCCTTCTGAACGACCCCTTTTGAACATACTTAGATCTTTCCAAGATGGTGCTGGTGCTCTCCCAGCTGGCTGTCATCAAGCAGAATAGGCATAGATCTAATGCACAACTGGTCACCCATACCACTCTGAAGCACAGCCTCTGCATCAGTCAGTGAGCTGAACTGAAGCTGATCCAAGCAAACTGGATAAGACCAGGTGTCCCCAGCCGCAAACTCTGACTCTACACTCAAATTTGCAGTGTCCAAGTCCAGCCAAATACGTTATCTGCAAAGTAGGTGGCAAACTGGCACAGCAGGCAACTAATTATTCTAACTCCAGGTGGAGACAGTCAGGATTTAATAAGCTCTTTACCAACGGGAAAATCTCTGTCAGACAGCACTTTGCAGATCCTATGGCAGCAGCAAAGAAAGTAGCTTACTCCAGAGTAGCCCCATTGAAGCCCATAGCTTCTAATAGGGCTACTCCAAAGTAAGTGGTTGGTATATCACAGCAATACTGTTTAAAAATGAAATCTTAACAAGCAGCGCACCCAGTACTTTTTAAATGACCTTTCACTGGCCTCTTTCAAGTTTCACGAGAGAGGCCGTTGGGACTGATGAACAATTTCCAGATGACGATGAAAAATGGAAATTCCCTTCCCAATGAAGCAATGTATAACAGGAAAAGTCACATTGTTGCCAGTCTTTTTTATTATTATTATTTTAAAAGTAGCTTTTGTTTTACGTCATCCTAACCAATCAAGCCTCAAAGGGGAAAGAAGTTGTAAGGCAAACCCATAAATAAAACTGCAGGGTCCGATAGTCCAAGACTTGCATGTTCAGATGTTAAGAAGATATAAGTATCCGATTTTTCAGGAACAGACAACAACTCCAGTATGCTTCTCTGTCAGAGTGAACAGGCTTATGTGAGGTCCGTTCAGGATAGACATTCCTCTAGCAAAGACTTCTCGCCATGATGGACCTGTGTTTGCTGTACTTTCTCCATTGTCACCAATGGGAAAAATGCAGTGAACATGGGTCCCTGCTAGTAACCAGAGAAGTCTAACTGTTGAGTAAGTGGAGGTTTGCTTTAATAGCAATGAAGGATCATCCAGTTATGTTCCACACTCCCCAGAATGAACGGGGGAAATTAGAATTGTCCTGTTAATTGCAAATTCATTATTCTCAATTGATTTCATTTATGACAAGCACTTTCATAGGGTGAGGTGAAGGAAAATTAAAATTAACTGTAGATTTCAAATAACTAAACCCACTCCTGAAGCCCAATACACATGAGTGCTTGTGGCATTACAAGGACAGTGTGTTTAGAAAAGCTTGATTCATTTTTTGTTCCCTTTTGTCTCTGTGCTTTTTGGTTTGGTTAGAAGCAAGGGTTCCAAAATAGAATAAGGACCTGATGAGAACCATCATGAACCAGCTATTTTTCATGAGGCCTTCTTCATATGAGATTGCCAGACAGATTTGTCCAGCCAAAAAGAGCTTCATAAACTACTGACCCCTTTCCTCCCATTCTAGGGCTTTTTATAATCCATTCACTGATGACCATGTGTCTTCAAAAAGAATTAGTCACAAGTCGCTGTAATTGTATTTAACATCTTAATGGGGTAGTCTGCTGCTGATGACAGACATGTCTGGGAAAAACTCCAGCATGTGGGGGGTTAATCTATGGAAACAGCTGAATGGTTCACTCATTTGTCTCCTTGCTGGAGACGCTGCAGTCTAAGCAAGTGTCACATCAAGAGAGTGAGTGTAAATAATAGAAGAAGTTGGGGGAGGGGAAGTGGTCATTAGGGAAAATGCATTTCTCTTTAGTTGATACTCCTAAGAGCCAACTGGAGACAAACTTTCTAAGGCTGATTTAGTCCTTGGCAGCTTTATAATGTCTTAAGAACAGAGAAAGCTGTAATGACAATTTGTAAGTGAGTATGTTTCCAAACCTGACTCCATACTATGGCCAGAAGAAACCAGTTGCTAGACCTTTTTCACAGAAAGGAAGTTGGTAAGCCCTGGTATGTTACACATTCCCAGCTCCCTGGCTCCACTCCAGAAGGGTAATAACTTAAAGTGATCCAATGGCAGTGTCAAGAGTAGAATCCTGTTGCATCCATTTCCCATGGGAGATATGGGTGGGTGGTCAATAAAATAGTAACTTGAACTTGATCAAACAGACCTAGGGCCTTTTCACATGGACTGTGTCTCCCTGTGGTGTGTGTGGGAGATGGATGGGTGTGTGTGGTGAGTGGTGGTGTGTGTGTGTTCCCACAGACACATCCACCTTCACCCAACTCCACGCATGAAGCATCCGCCATTGACACCCGTTGCTCTGTGTGGGCGGGCAGTGGTTGAAGTGCGGGAGCGTGCACACCCACCCACCCACTGGCCATGGCATTCCCAAAGACGCCACCCACCCACATGGGCAATGAGTGTGTGTGTCCATTTGAAAAGGGCTCTAGTTAAATGGAAGACAAAGAAGGGTGTGTTTCAATACCTGAATGTACAAGTAAGTTATGAAATTTAAAAATGCAAGATGTGATATTACTTGACACATTCTTGAGCAAGTGCTAAATGATAGAAAAATGCTATGCTATACTCGGATGTCTCCGTTACCAACACCACAACTTTGCCTCAAGGCTTGCCACGTGGTGGTATTTTTTGTGACGTGAATAGATCTTTCCAGGTGATGACATTGAGGGAATCTGCTGTATCAGCACCATTGAAAATACCCAGCCTGCCTCTACTCTTGATTGCTTTGGTGTCGCCACGTGGTAGATCCATTCATACATCACGGATAATGCCAGTATGGGGTAAAGTTGAGACACAGCTGTGGAATCTTCTGAATGGTGATGTCTGAAAACCCCAGGACCTCTTCACTGGTTTGGTTAGTATTTGGAAGTTTTAACCATTTTTTATCTAGAGAGGGAAGAGACAACAGATTAAATTCAGGTCTTCTTCATATGTTTTTAAAAAAAAATGTTTCAAAGTGTACTGGCGGGGGCGGGGGGATGCTCTTTGTATGTCACTCCTTAGCAGTGGGGGTCTGGGTAATTATTTCTAAATATAGTTGGAAAAACCCTCATGCTATTGAAATCAATGGCAAAACTCATATTGGATTCAATGGAGTCTTGTGATCGTAGAGTTTGGAAAGGTGTTCATATTGTCCTGATGAAGGGCAGCTGGTGACTTACAAGAATGCTCATTTTCTTTCCTTTTAAAAAAAAAAAAATAGCTTTTAAAATTTGTTTTGATAGTAAAAATAGACATCTATGGATGTTTTCACACAAGACACTCTTCACCCACCTCCCACCCACTATACATGTTATAGGGCACCCACAGGGCAACACTGCAGCCCTGAAACATGTGTGGTGGGTGGAGAGTGTCTTGTGTGAAAATGGCTACAGTCATGTTTATATGTAGGAGGGAATATTTTCCAGCATTTCCAGCATTTCTCAAACTAAACCAACCTTCCTTTCAGTCTCCTTGGGCTCAGAGGGATTGTTTTGACTTTGGGATTTTCTTCTTCTCCTTTTAAATAAAAGCTTATCTCTTATTCCCCATTGTTTGCTTGTAAAACAGTCTGGTTCACCAGGAATGTGTATGCATTGGTGGTCCTTTCTGTGGGGCTAGAATTAGTGTGTATGACATACATAAAGTAGCATTACCTATAGAACCCTCACAGAGATTTTAATTTTTTGGTACACCACACCACACATTACTTCCATAACCTGGTCATTGCAATTTGTTGTACATATTTTTTGTACTCACTTTCTCACTGGAGTTTTATCTTCCCAAGCAACTGCCATAAATTACCAGCCTGGGACAGATTATTGACCAGTTCCTGAGAATCGTGTAGTATCCACAACTCCTACTGATCAGGTCTGTCTCTGCCAAGGGTGGTTGCCATGTTGATCCCAAATGTAAGAGGTGGAGACAAGGTCGTTCAGAGAATGGGTGTTTTTACACACAGATTTCTCCTGCATGTTTGCTGTTACATCCTGACATTTCTGTGTGTCTAAATCACTCACCCAGATCTTAAACATCTGGCTCTTTGAACTTCTGCATAGAACTTCTTCCAGAACTTTTGTGTGTAAAAAGTTCTCCTAGTAAACTGCTTTGCTCCAGGCAGCTGTGGTCACTTGCTTTCCATGGCAGTCCCTCACGTCTACAGCTGTGGCTACTTTAGGATGCCTCAGGCCAGTGTTTGTGTGAAGAATGCATCCAGGAACTGCAGTGTGTGTGTGTGTGTGTGTGTGAGAGAGAGAGATAGAGATGAATGCATCCAGGAACTTACTTGTGGACTTGTAAATCCAGAAGATTGAAAGACCAGTACTTTAAGGTGTGTGTAAAAATGCCCAATATATTTTATTGGACCAAAGTATGCAAGTTCTAGGGCTACGCTGGCCCTTTCCTAAGCATGTAACAAGTGAAAACTGTAGACGAAGTAAACTCAGGACTGGTATGAAAGCAATAACTTGAGCTGTTCCATTGATGGATGGTATTAAAAATGAAGAATAAATGGATAATGGTAAATGCACATTAAGAAGTATGCAAGGACAAACATTTAGGGAGAGATTGGTAGGAAAATTTAATATCAAAGCATTGAAAATGAAAACCATGTAGAAATTATAGCAGGTAAACAAACAGCAGGCTGTCAGTTACTTACATATTTCTGTAATGGTTTGAAAAGCCCAGGTCTAAATTGAGTTCATTATTTTTAGTATCCAATAAAGTTAGGAATTCTAGTTCATATTAGAATTAAAAACATTTCAAAGAAAACTCATGTCAATTTACTAGTGCCCCTAATAATAATGAAAAATACTATACTATTAGGGGATAGCAATGGTTTGGGTTTGTGCCCCTCCATCTGATGTTCTCACCATGTTCCACAAAGGTTAATTTAACTACACATTGCCCTTGAAAGGTAAGTAAATATTTAGTTTTACTTAAAGGGAAATGGAGTTAGTGATGGTCTCCATCCTGCAGTGACCTAAACACACATTTAACTATGTAGATGGAAGTTAAGCTCATTTGCTTTCACTCTTGAAATGGGGCCATTTACCTCTACTTCCATTTTTCCATCCTTAAAATTGAGATACTATACGTAATGTTGCTCTGCAAACTCCTACACTGCTGTGGTATTAAATGGGAGTTTTAGATTTCATTTGCCAATATTATCTAGTCCTTACAGCTGGGAGGAAGAACATGAACCTGAGTGTACGCTAATGATTCCAAAAGTAAGGTCAAGTGAAATAGCTTCAGAAGGCAAGTAAAAAGAACTTCAAATTGATTGTTTGTTTTATCACCTGATTTTTAAGCCTGCCTTATTTTAGAGGGCTTGATGCATGGATTTTCAGTGTTTGAGGTTGGTAATTTCTGCAAGCATATCTATAGTGCTGCTGATGGATTGATGCAAACTTCTACACGTGGTGGTATGGTTATTGTTCCGCATTGATGTTTGTTATGAAACCAGTTCTTATTTAATTATTATTACAGTCCACACTGGCAGTAGCTCTCTGGCATATGGTCTGAATGTCTCTCCAGCTTATTTAGGGTTCCATTTCATGTATGTGACACAATAATCCTATTATGAGACAGAACAGATTGCAGTGACCTGGAATTTGCAGGTTTCCCTTTGATCCTCCAATACTCAATCTAATGGGAAGAGCAGTTATATAATGTGTATTCCAGGAGCAACTGTTCTAGCTGCACCTTACACTAGGGAGCACCTGCTAAGTGTGGAGAGCTTCCTTTGAAGTGAAGCTTTATGTTGCTAAATGAGAGCTGACTTTATTATGTAAGAGGGAACATGAGAAGTAACATGGAGGTTATTTCAATCAATGCTCAGAAGGGTAAGAAGGGGATAATAGAGCTTTCCTACATTACAATTTAAAGAGGTTAGGCCCATGGAACGCATCGGATGGTAATTTGCCATGGATTTATTTATGTGTGAATGCTTCTACCATGCAGTAAATCTGAAAGAGGTTCCTGGGATATTAGTCCCCTTCCTCCCCCTTTGTAACTAAGCCAAGCCTGTGCACCTGCAGCCTCATTCATGGATGTGGTCTTGTGTCTCCCTCTCTTGCCCCTATCTAGGGTTGCCACCTATGTATATTTTTCCAGGCCACTTATGAAAAATACATGTTGCAGGGTATGCATTTGCACCAATGCAGGCCCTGCAACATGCATTTTTCATAAGTGGCCTGGAAAAAGATACATAGATGGCAACCCTACCCCCCATTCCTTGTCTCCCTTCCCTTTCTTAGATTGTAAGCTCACCAGAGCAGGGACACTGTCTGTTTTCAACAGTTGTAAAGCACCAGATACATTGCTAGCACTATATAAATACTTAATAATAATATTCCATGGATCACCATGCGGTTCACACACAACTAAATCTATGGTGAATTAGCATGCACTGCTTTTCACAAACTTTACTACTTGAAAATCATGAACTGTGGAAGTGTCCTTAATTTCAGAAAATCACATCCCCTTAATTGTTTTTAAGCTTCAGACAAATGCTGTGAACTACAAGCCACTTACTCTGGAGTAGTGGTTCATGGATTGCAGCCAAAGCATGGGGGGAGGAAGGGGCGTGGCTCATTTTTTTTGGAGGGATTCTTAGACTGCAAGCCAGAAACGACTTACTCAACTAACACCTAAATAAGCAGTTCCAAGACTGACACACAATGGTACTTATTTCATTATTATTTTCTGCATTGATTTTTAATAGTAAAGTATCTTCTTGGGGCAAATAATCATTTACAACCATCACTTAGAGCTTTGATGACCAATTGAGGTATATGGTTTGTTCTTTCTGCCTAACTAAGAATTTGCACTGGTTGCTGCTACATCAGGCTCCCAATCGTTTGGATTATCCAGCAGAGTGGCATTGGCCCTAACAGTGCTGCTGCTCGTTCTGAAGCCTGAAAAGCACTGGGAAATGGGAAGAATGAGAGTGGCGGGGGGGGGGAGAGATCAATTTTAATTGTTGTCCTTTATTAATGGAGGGGTGTGTGTGTGTGTGTGTGTGTGTGTTGTGACAACAGTTATGATTTCCAGCAAATTACACTTCCTCAGGAGCTGCTGACTGGCTGGTTTTAATTACCCAAGGTCATTAATCTCCAGGAAAGGTCCCTGTGTCTCAAGTGATAATTGCTTAAAAGAGAAAAGACACTCTCTTCTTGTTGCACATATTTTCCTACGCGATGTCCCAAATACACATTCATTTGAATCACCTCCCAGCCCAGACTTCCCAGTGTTTTTCAGGCTTCTGGAGAAAAATCTTCTTTTATTTCCATGATTTATGTTGACCTTCCACTATGATGATCAAAAGCAGGCTGAGAATACAGTTCTCCCTCTGTTGGGCCTTCAGTCTTCTCTCACTAAACTAGCAGAAAACGTCTCAGTGCCATATCACTTTTTTCTTTTGGTATGGATAATATATCAATTCTGCCCTCAAACTCAGTCACTTCCAGACATTCCCCACCCCCCTGCGCATATTCTAGTTGCGGGAGGAGGAATGTGCAGCTAGAATATTTGTAGGGATCGGGCAGTCTGAAAGTCCACCCCGCGCGGCTTTGCCGGCAGACACGCGCAGGGATGCAGAGCAGGAAATTGAGCTCTGCATTCCTGTGCGTCTGCTGGCAAAGCCGCGTGGGTGGGGGGAGCTTTCAGGCCGCATCTGCATCTGCGGCGGCAGCAGAGACACCCGTGAGGGAAGAGGCGGCAGCGGGGAGGAACCGGATGACAGGAAAAGAGCCGGTGCGAATGGGGATCTGCTACAGCTTCTCTCACGCATGTCAGGGCAAGATTTTGCGCCCTGACATGCACGAGAAATTCCGCTGCAGATCCCCTTTCACACCAGCTCTTTTCCTGTCATCTGACTCCTCCCCACTGCCGCCTCTTCCCTCATGGGTCTCTCTGCCACCGCTGCAGATGTGGATGCGGCCTCAGACCAGCCGATCCCCGCACATATTCTGACTGCGCATTCCCCCCAGCAGCCAGAACATGCAGGGGGGGTGGGAGGGGGGCGATGTCTAAAAGTGGCCCTAGTCTCTCTCATATTTACCTACCTCTCCACTTGGGCCAGTTTATTTCCATTAAAATATGAATTGCTCTGAGGGAAACCAAAGAAAGCAATTATTACAGTAACGTCCCTGCCGTGTGGGGTCAGGTGACAATGTAGCTTGAAGTAGCCCATTTCAGCTGTCACCACAGCAGATACCTATGTGCTTCGGCATCCTGAAATCCTGCAAACAAGAGTTTTTGGGTTCAGTGATGGGGTATCCTAAATAAACCAGCAATGGGCAACTTCAGCAATCGGCCAACTCTTGATCAATTACGTTGATCATCGACCAATGATGCCTTTATACTTTTAAATGCCCCAGCACCATTGAAAATCTAGAGAAGATCTGGCTAGGCCCACGTGGGACCTCTATACAGACAAAATGAGAATTTTGTCTGTATAGATCCATAATTTGTAGGTGGTGTATTTGTACACAGGCTGCTGCATTTAAATAGGCAATGAGGAATTGTAATGAACCATAGGGAGGATTTACATTTTTTTTTATCAATCCCAAGATGTCTGTGTTTCTAAATAAATTTTCTCAGAAGTGTCTTTTGTTGACACTTTATTTTTTAAAAAGGTGGACCAATAATGATACATCTGGAATGTTTAATGCTGCTTCTACATAAATGTATGTCTGTGTACATTCAACAATTCCAAACTCTTACTCTAGTCTTGCAGTGACCCTAACCCTATTAATGCACTGATATGAGTCAGGTGTGGCTGGTGGGAGAGCTCACAGCTGAGCTGGTTGCTGCTGCATCATGCTGCTAGTACAGGCACAAAGTCACCTCAGCTGTGAGAGAGTGAGGTGGGTGGAGGGAGAAGCAGGGCCATGTGCAGCTTTTATTGTGCAAGCTTCAGGGGTGGCTCCCTTAACCCCCCTGAGGGCATTTCCCCAGTAAAAGCAAGTGGAGGGGTTGGGGGGGCAAAGAGCCCCCCACAATTCTCAATGCAGGAAGCCCCCCAATCAGCACTGTCTCAGGACGGTGATCCATACCACCCAGAGACCAATAGCAGAGGGGAGAGGGGCATGATATCTTCCTGGCTGCTGCTGGGAACTGTGTCTCCTCTCCCCAGAGAACCAAGATGGCTGCTAGACTTCACAGCCAGGATAGGGTTCACTGGTAAGTCCGCCTCCTGCCCCTCCGTGTCTGCCTCCCTCGTTCTCTCCCTGTCTTCCCTCCTCCCCCTGCATTTCTAATAATCTTCCCTTTCTCCTCCCTGGCTCTTCCACCCCACCCCACCCCACATATTTCTATCCTTCCCTGCCTCCACCCTCACCCTCCATTTCTGCCCCCCCGCCTTCCTCCCCATCCACCCATCCCATTTCTGTCCTTCCCTGCCTTCCTCCATGTTCCCTTTCTACTCCTCCCAATCCTTCCTACTATCCACCCATCCCCATTTCAACCTCCCTTCTTCTCCCTGCCTTCTCCTAAGCCACCCACCCTCTCTTTTCTACTCCTCCTCCTACCTCCCCACCCCCCAATTCTCTGTTTCTTTCCCTCTCTCTCTCCCTGACTTCCGTTCCTTCTACCCCACCCACCATTTCTACCCTTCCCTGGCTTTCCTTCCACCCCCCCCTTTTCTACTCCAGCTCAGAAACAAAAATACAGCTCAATAAATCATCCTTGTCTGTGCAGAAAAACTTCAATCATGTACGGCATTCCGCCATCAAAGATGCACCTAGGTTGCATGCACGTCCCATCTCCCGAACTCCTAAGGACACTTTCAGGCACGTTGCAAAGCACCCATAGTATGGCCATCAGACTTTAGAATGACCACACCAGACAACCTGATGCATACAACATCACAGGGTGATGATGGCTTGCAGTGATTTAGCACCAAACAGAGGAGGACAGAGCGTGGAAGTAAGCGATTTGTCCAAGGCTAGATTGCAAGTTAAGGTTTGAATCCAGGTCTTCTAGCAGAAAAGTCCTGCAAGCTAAACTGTGCCAGCTACCACAAAAGTGCATTGTAGAAAGACAATGGGTGTTTTCAAATGTGACAGTGGGCCGCATCACCACGCTTTGGCACAGCAGCCACCATCACATTCGTTTTCCCACGCCAGAAGTTGACGCTTGATAGATTCCAGCCATGGTGGTGGCTAGCGCAGTCCAAACTCAAGTCTGTGACTCAGGAAAGTCTCTGAGTCACAGTCCGCACTAGCCTCCATCATGGCCAGGATCTGACTGCCCGACCAGGAGTAAAGCGGGCTTTCACGTTTGAAAGCCCACATTGCTGGACCTGTTCCAAAGTACCTGCCGGTTAGTTCCGGGTGCCATGGGGGCCATCATTGGTCACCATAGTCACTTGTCTGGGAGGGGGGGAAGGTTGCTGGGAGCAGCGTGAGGGCAGGGTTGGGCTGATACACATCCATGCATCTCCCTGCCTGCCCCAGTGGTTTGGCCCCCATCGTATTAGTTTGGTGGCCTGGTGCTAGTCTATCTCTGGAGGGGGTAAGTCCATCTGAAAACACCCAATGTGAGTTAGAGTTAAAAATATTCATATGCTGTCTTTCCGCAAACCGGTAGTAAGGCAATGGCTAGTTAATTGCTATCCAACAGTACCTATGCAATATTTTCTTGCTTTTTGACATTGTCGTAGAATTTGCAAGAAGTGTTGCATAAATACTGTTGGAAAGGAAGTTAAGTGGCCATTGCCTTATCACTTTTTGTTTGCTGAAGGACAGTATATGAGTATTTTAAACTCTAATTCACATTACCAGCAGTATTCTCTTTATTGCATTTTAATTATGGACAATAGCAACTGAAATAAGAAATAGTTCCTGGCCATTGTTACGCCTATTAAGCTTTGTCTTCAGGTGGTTCCACTAGTTACAAGAGCCCATTGCTTTCCTCCAAGACCAATGTAGGACTGTTGATGTGAACATACAAGCACATGTGCTGGTGTCCATGTTGTCCTCATGGCAACCATCGAGTACATGCGGGAACAACTCATTGTAGATTCATAGTAGACTAGTGAGGGGAGAAAATAGGGACTAGGACAAGATCATACAGAAATTAAATCCAAGTTCCTTGTGGTGAAAGGTGAGACATGCTGCTCCTGCTGCACTAGTCACTGCTTTATGGTTTTCTTTTGCCCAGTCTGGGTTTGCCTCTGTCTTTCAGAATTAAGGTATAGGGCACATTCCTCCACTTATCAAACTCAATGGAAAAACTCCCATTAACTTCAATCATGGAGGATCATCCTGCCCATCTTAACTATAAGAGAAAATGCAAAATAGTATGCATTGACTAAAAAGAGCTAACTGATAAATGGCTGGTGCTTTGGAGTCAAATTACTTCAGTGGAACTTTCACTACTTTAGTGTACGATGTTCATTTGTTTAATTTTGATCTAGCTTCCAAAGTTGGTCATTAACCATAAGCCTCCCACCAAGCCAGCTAATTGGATGGCATAGAACTACTGGTTTTAGTTCTTGACTGTACCTCAGGGATGGGGAATGTTAGGCCTGGGGGGCCTTAATGCAGCCCATGGTTTCTTTCCAGTTTGTGGACCTGGATTTAGTTCCTCCCCTGAAGCACTGAAAGACTGAGCTCAGGGCAAGGGAGTAGAAAAGAGGGCAGGACAGATCCATGACACACAGCTCCATGAACTGGACCCTGCTCTTCCTGAGCGCACACACTCCCTTGAGCACTGTCACCCTAATGTCTCTGAAGCCTTTGGAGCTTGTATTCAATTCCAAAGTGGTCCCGGAGAGGAAAAACCTTCTCCAACCCTTCTGTACATCTATAAAATAGAGGGAAGGGAACAAACATGAATCAGGACTGCCATCTTTTGGACAAGTCATGGAAATACAGCCCAAATGAATATACAGTCGTAAAGCATTCGTGTAGATCACAACGCTCAACATTATTTATTATTTATTTATTCAGATTTTTACCCCAGGCTTTCCTTAAAAAAGGCTCAGGGCATCTCACATAATAACACATAAAAACATATAAAATACATAGAAAAAATAAACATTAAAACACAAGCATACCCCAAGTCCCTCACAACACCCATCCAAATATCACATTCCCCATTTCCCCCATCCATCCTCCCTCACATCCCAGTGCTTGCTCAGGGGACAGATCACTTGCAAAGGCCAGCCTGGAGCGTTCTCCCCCCTCCACCATGGTCAATGGCAGGGGGAGTGCGTGGGGACTGTCTTTGTGGTTTCAGTAGCCATGTTGGGAGCCACCCATTTGAACCCCCCCGCAATGCACTCCCCGTGTGGGTGGGTGCTCCATGGCAGAGCCATGCTGTGACCACGGACCCCTCCTCCACATCCAATTGCCTTGCTTGTTTTAAAAAACCCTTTGATAGATTTTCTGGCATTGGTAGGATGTAGCACTTGAAAGGTTTTACATAACCAATCTGCATGCTTAAGTATGAAAGTAATACAGTTCCTAATCATGCATTGTTTCAAGTGCCAAAACATTTGGAGAAATCAACACAAACTGACCTTGAAGTCCTTATTTAGATAAATCTCCAGTAACTTCAGAGGGAGTGAGGGACTTAGAAACTGCCACCATGCCAATCCTGGGTCAGTTCAGTGAATGGATGAGTCAATATCTTTGTCAACAGCAGATACTCCCAAGACTTCTAAAGAACCTTATGTTTCTCTACCTCAGGCATTTAGTCAGACCTTCCAACATTTGAAAATCAAAAAGGAAGTGAATTTTGTTCACTAGGTGCAGAGTGCATGGACAACTAGACGCTTTGTATAAAATGTTTACTTTTTTCTAAAAAAAATAAAAAAAAATCTTTCATTTTTCTGTTTTCCTATCTTTCTCATTCTGTCTCTTCCCTTCTTTCTCTCTGTCTGACCCTCTTTCTCTTTCTTTCCCTATTCTTTTAATTTTTATTTGCTCCATACTTTTAAACCCTATCCCCTTTAGCCCTTTTTAAATTGTGGGAGGCCGAGGGAGAGGGAATGGTGGAGCGTGTAGAGAACAAATCTAAGCCTGCACCACTCCTGCTGCCTGCCTTGTCCTGCTGCTGCTGTTACCTTATTGGGTGATAAGAGACATGGTGCTGGACCGCTATGGCCCGCCTGGGGCAGGAGCTCACCATGACGTTTTTTTCTAGACCGCCAGATGTCGGCCTGCTGCTGCCTGGGCCCGGGTAGGTGGCTGGCCCGGAATTGGTCCCCCGGATGAATCCAAGATGCAGTCTGGGTCAAGGGTCATCCAGGTGGGTCAACGCAGGCCCGAGAGTCTATTTGCAGCCTCATTACCTACCATGATTGATCACCATTCCTGCCCGTCATTACCTACCATGATTGATCACCATTCCTGCCCGTCATGGCAGGGGGTGGGACTCTGGGGGCAGGGCTGCCAGTGCCTACTCACATGTTTGTTTGTTCTGTTCCCCCACCGAGGGAAGAGTTTGCCAGCCAGTCCTGTCAAGCCTCCCATCCCGGAGCATGTAGCTGGCATGCTGGTTGCAGGTTTATAATAATCCATTTGTGTCTTCAGGAGTCAGTGGGTGCCATCAGAGATAACACTATCCCCATGCAAATCTTAGTAATGTTGCTGCGTGTCTGTGACAACATGACCAAATATTTGTGCTACTACATGTTTGCTGTGCCAGCTGACAGGTCCTTCCCACCAGCTCTTTCCTAGAAGCTATCTTGGGATGCAATGAGCAAGGTTTTCACAAACTGAATTATGAGTTATGAAACCACCCTGCAATGGTGCTTGGCATCTGGTGGGGTGGACAGGGTTTAGGAGTAGAGCTGGAATGAGTTCCTTCCAAAATAGATATACCCATTGAATATGCACCACCTGATTAGGATCCAATGAGTACCGTGTGTGTGTGTAGGTGCTCACCAACTTTGTCGGTTATTAGAAAGGGGCTTGAGCAACCAGAGGGCAGCACTAAATCTAGGACCCTTGGCACAGCTGTCCCAAAGCAGAGCAGCTGAGTTGCACCAGAAGGGCCCTTACAAGGTACTAACTGTAAACTGAACTCTTTGTATGACCAAGATATGGTACCCCTCCTAATGGCCAAAGTTGTTAGGTACAGCTAGCCGTTGTTCTGGTAGCTCTTCTGGTAGAGCTTTGGAAAAGAAGTTGGAAGTTCAAGGCTTCTATAAGCAAAGAAACTGCATGAAACATCAGAGACTCCATCACACAAGAGGCAAAGCCTATATTATTGTTACCCAAAGTAAACTTATACATGCAAGAAATCCTACCTTCAGCCAACCACATGGTCAAGATTTGAACCCTTACCCCATCAGGCTCCTGTAGATAGTGCCCAGAAAGCTAGCTAGCTGTTTGTAAGGGTGCTACCAGTGTGGTTGTGGTGTGGCTGAGTTGCTAAGTTTTGTATTTGCTATGCTAGGGGTTCTAGTCTGCATTGTGTTTCCTTTTTGATACCTTTTTTAACAAAAGAAATGTTCGGCTCCTATTGACCTTAATGGATGTAGGATGCAACCTGAGCTGTGAAAGTAGGAACTTCCCCTTCATTATTAAAAATAAAAGACAGAGGGGCTTTCCCCTCTGGCTGGTGGAGTCTCTGATGCTTCCATGCAATTTCTTTGCCTGTAGGAGCCTTAAGCCTCCAACCTTTACCATTCCTTTCAAAAGTGCTACCAGGACAGCTACCAGAACAACTGCTAGCTGTGCTGAACTACTTTGGTCATGAGGATGGGCACTGTCTATTGGTCATTAAGGAGTGTGTGCACGTGCGCACACAATTATTTTAAGTCCAAAATGGGTAGGCGAATACTTATTTCCATTGCACAAACAGGATTGAATACTCAAAGGTCTACCCAAAAATTCAGATATTGCCCGCGGGTAATAAATTCACTGCTTGTTTCAGCTCTATTCAGGAGGCTTCATCACATGAAGAGCAACACTGAACAAGGAATTGCTGGACTTCCTTTAAAAAAAAAAAAAAAAAAAAGGCATATCTTTTTTTAGACACCTTTGTCATTTGCAAGAATGTTCTTGCTCCACCATAGAGCTGTACTGGAAATAAAGTGGCCAGGCATATTCCGGCCACAAATTACACATCTCTGTAGCTTCCTAGATGACCTTTGTCATGCTGCAGCAGGGTCTGATGCATCACCAGACCCAACGTTAGCTACATGCAAGCACCTGCAATGCATTTGATGGCTATGATAGACATGAACATAACAAGAGTGACAAACAAGTGATGTGTGCATGGTGGGTACATACAGACACAACAGTGACCTATGTGGTACAGACCTCAAAGGTGTAGCTAGCATTGCATCTAATAACAACCAGTGTGCGTCACTAACAGGAGAGGGTCACTCCTTGTGTTTGTGCAGCGCTGGGTGCTTATAACCCCAGATGCTCCCATGAAACCTGAACCCTGTCTGCTGCAGCCAAGGCAGAAAACGTGCAGCCAAACAAACGAGTAGGGCAGTCTCCCCCCAAAATAGTGTTTGATTCAGCTTAACCTGAGATTGCCTGAGGAAGGAGCTAGTACAAACCTGAGTTAGGACTGATCCATTCTGAATAAAGCAGGTTCTTTGTCCCAACTTATTTTTTTACAATGGAATGTTTCCAATATTACCACATCTGATGTAGGAACCAGTGGGGAGAGGGGCTGTCCTTTATAAACCCCACCCTGGCTGCTTGCCCTGCATTTTGAATTTACTTTAGAAAATGCAATAGGGAATGTTTACAACACCAAAGCATGGTGCAAATGTGAAATTAGCTAGTGGAGCGGAAAGAGTGATGAAAAGGCATGCATTTTACAATCCAGCCGGCCACAGAAGCAGCTTACTAGAAAAATGCATCTTAATATTTTTTAAATTTTTAAAAAAAATATCCGTCAGCCATGATGGGCATCCTGTGTCGGTCCTTATTGATATGCAGTGTAACCAACTAATTGCTCCTTTCAGGTCTCTATTCTGTAGTTATGTTGTCATCTTGAATGCCATAGAATGCACTTGGTCTCCGGGCTAATGCTATTTTTAAATTTTCTATGGGCACATTTAGTGCCAGCTATGTATATATTTTTGTCAATCATTTTTTGCAGTTTTGTTCTTGCCCAGAATATCATTTTTTGCCACTTCACGGTATTTACAGGTAGCATTTTCCAGCAAGGCTAGGAGCTGCTGTGTACTTCTTTAATTTGTGGTTTAACTTTCCCCTGTGGGATGAAGCACTTGATTTCCATTTGCTGTATCTTATTTGCAGTGATATAAACCATTCATGCTGTTGCATGGGATAACGGTTCTTTAGGGAAATCAGTTCTTTGTAAGAGTAAAGTGTATGCCAAAATACACAGCAAACATGACTCTACTGAATGAAGCCTACAAGTGTTTTATGTACTAATGAGCATATGCGGCAATAGAGAACTTGGTAATCAAAGAAAGCTGTTGAAAGGACATTTTCCGAAAAGACTTCTTAAATGAGGCAGAAATAATACTGATAAAATACTGTTTATCTACTGAACAACAAAATCATTAAAGAGCTCATGCTTATATCCATACTATGGAATAGTCCCAGCTCAGGGATTTGGTGGTGTTGCATCTATGCTGATCAATATTACCTCTTTTTGTGGGATAGGCAGGATAGCAATTGAAATAAATAATTTTCTTCCCACAGCATGCTGAATGATTTTGTTTGGGTGGGCAAGTTTTAAAACAAATGTGCACAACCCAACTTTCATATGCCAATTTGTGTACATTTATGCAAATTTTAAACAGCTCATTGCAATTCAGTCACTGGAGAAGAACTGTTTGTTAGGATGCTGCAGCAGCATTAGCAGTGTGGCAGGATAGCTACGTTTTGTGGCAGCTATGCTAGCATCTTAACGTTTTTTAAATTTAATTTAATTTTTTTTATCCATTCCTTTTTCCTTGTCTCCCCTCTCTGTTAGTTTAGTTAGGAAATGAGGAAACACTTCCTAGTTCCTCAATGTGCAGACAGGGAATTGTTTGAAAGGAAAAAGGGTGAGATGTACAGGCTGCACAGTCAGTGAAAGTGAGATTCAGACTTGCAAACCTCTGTGCTCGGATTTGGAGGCCATTCCCCAGGGCTACAGAAAATCACTAGTCAGACAGTCTCCTCCTTTCTCTTCCTTCACCAGCCACAAATGTTGCGCAGAACAGGTGAATGGTGGTGCAGCTACACACTTCAGCAGGAATGGAGGCACTGACCACACTGGGGCCTTTGCTTACCTACAAGTTAAGTTGGTTTACTTGAAATTGGTTTATACATTGGTTTAGTTAATGCAGTGCAAAATCTTGTTTGGTGCTGTGTGATTTAATAATCCTGGCCATAGAGATGCTGCGAGACAATCCTGGAGCAGGGGCTCCCTTTTCCATTTCATTTCTGGATATTCATTCTACATGCAGGGATATCAGAAAGGCATTCTTCCATGCCCTTTGCATTATATGAGATACCACAGGAAAGTAGGGGGAGAAGGGGCCTCCAAAATGCAGGACAATCAACAGTTGTGTGAATACATTGTTATGGAACAACTCCCAAAGCAGGCTACAGGTTAAGGAAGGATGGGGAGTTTTGGGGCATGAGACTCCTGAAGGCTGGGGATGGATTGTCAATATCTTACTGTTTTAGAAAAGGTTCTTATCTCAGGCAGTTTTGCTGGGTGGAAATGGGTGTAGGCACCCATGTGAATGCCGTGGGGATGCGTGTGCGCTCCCGTGCTACACCCACCTCCACCCATCTCCCATGCATGGAGCAATGCCCACTGCTCCGTGGGTGGAGCTGTACACCGACCTCCACCCACTGCGGTCTGTTTAAAAATGGTCTCAGGTTCTTTATTCACCCCAGACAACCAGCTAGGAAGTTTGGGGAGAGAGAACAAAACCTTTTAATCAAATGAACTTTAAGTAAAAAAAAAAAAAAAAAATCCCCAAAAGATTCAAACTTTATTATGTACCTTAATAACATGAACAAATATCAAAAAGTGATATGCTGCTGTGACTTGGGTGATAAATAAAAAACTACATGAACAAACCAAAGACTACGGGAGAAAACAAATGTGCTGTTGGAGTGATGGCTACATAGCCAAGGAAGGGCAGGCTGCCCCCGCCTGGGTTGGGTCAGGGCACTGAATGGACTGGGCATCTGGCAAGTTCCCCACCCCACCTGTTGCAGGGGAAGAGAACAAATGCATGGCTGGGCAGCCCTCACCCCAGTGTCTCCCCTGCATCCCGTCCCCACCATGATGGAAAGCCATGGTGGCCCCCGATTGCCAGTGGGGGATGGTAGCGGGAATAGATGTGCTGGCTTCCTATGGCCCATGTTGGCCCACCTGGGCAGCCCTTGGCCTGGGCTGTAGGCCCTGCCACATCCAGTCCAGCCATCTACCTGGGTGGGACAGCAGCAGGTCCACATCTGGCAGCCCGCAAACAAACATGCTGGTGAGTCTATGGTCCAGGCGGGCCATAATGGGCCCTTGTCGCCTCTGTTTTCACCCATAGTAAAATCAAACAGTTTGGGAAGGGCTCATAGGTTGGCATTTGTTTTTTTTGATGGCCTATTTGTGGAATAAACATACTATGTTGTAGGAGTTTTGGTGGTTTTTCTAAACATTGGTGAATGTTTGGTGAAAAGGGGCAAAATCTTTGGGTAACCTGGGTGCATAATCTGATCAGCTCTGGTGCAGAGTAATTCTTACAAGCTACACTGTGATGGTTTCTTTGGTGACCAGCTACAGAATCATGAGATTTGAATTAGTTTTCTACCCCACCTCACCCTTGAATACCGTAGACATATATACCGGCTACTTCAACAGGAAAACACCTAATTCTAAAGGGAGAGTTTCTCTGTCTAATCAGTACTTGGCCGTACTACTGAGACTACCAGGAACACAAACAGAAGATGGTAGGGGGTGGTGGGTGGAAGAGCTGAGCCCCCTTGCCCCCAGTTATATCCTCTAGTCCCTGAGAACTATTTCTCCTATCCCATCTCCACCACCTCTTCCTATGTGGTAGTGTGGGCCTGAAGCAGGAGCTAGCACTTTGCATCCAGGTGCAGCTACACCACCCCTTTGGGGGATGTAAGCAACATCTGGAAGGAAGGAGGGATAGGGATCGTGTTTTCTGGAAGGGTGATGGGCCACACCACACTGCCCTCCCAAGACAATCCTTGTAGAGTTTCTGGAGACTGGCATTGAGGGTGTCCAAGCAAATGGTTTTATTGGTTTGTATGATGTAAACACTTGTCCACTGGGAACCAGGCGGAGACCACCAACTAGCCTTTCCAAGGTCGTTATTGGCATCTAGCTGTATCAAGTATATCACAAAAGCTCTGTTTTCCTTGTCCTTAGAGAGCTTTTAAATGAGTTCATTAAGTCCTGTTAAACTTGATATTTTCCCCCCTTCTCAGGACCTGAGGAATTAGAGCAAAAGTATGCAGTATGTAGACTCACAGCACTATGCGTTACTGTTACTTTGGGTTTTGAAGAAGGCTGGGGGGAAAGCCGCCAGCTAATTAACACACGTAAGCAGCTCGGTATTCCTGCTGAGTTATGACACCACTGGGAATATTTAAGGAGGTGGATCTCAATACACTAGTGTTCTGTGCCTTTTGCTAAATTTCAGATATGCAAATGAAAAAAGACCTGGAAAAAGCACATTCAAAATAAATACTTCGAAGGGACTTAGGAATTGCTTGAGGGCACCTGCTCCTGGAAATATTCATTTGTTGAAGAAACACACCCTCACGTAGTTCAGAGTGCACCCAGCATGCAAACTAATGAAGCCCAGTTTCTTAAAGAGGGGAGAGAATAACCAGTGTAAGTCAGTAGGATTGCTTTTGGCTACAAAAGGATCCATATCTCTGCTCTAAGTGCACTTATTGTCATGAAATTTGAGTTCTCTAGTTACTTTTGGGATTTCCATTTGTCTCCTACATTTGGTTTCAATCAGCCTGCAGGACCAAAAGTTTATTAAAGGGTGAGGAAGGCATACAAGAACTTCCCATAGAAAACTAGATTTAAAAATCACTAATGGTAATTTTGCCTATTGGCAAAACAGGCTGTGGGGTAGGGTCTTCATTTTCAGGGACTAGGAGTCTTGGGCTGCTTTCACATGTTACCAGAAAGGTGGGGAAATTTCCATGATGGCAATCACAGCTCTGTTCTCACGGGAATTTGCACATGTGGGAATATGCTATTCACTTTTATCCTGCAAGAACGCTTGTTATAAAAGCTATTTTGGGGGGACCTGGTCATGCACAAGTGTTCTTGTGGAATGAAAGCGGAACAGCTCATTCCCATGTACTCTAATCCCATGAAAATAGAGGTGTGATTGCCATCACGGAAGTTTCCCTGCCTCCCTGGTAATGCCACATGTGAAAGTGGCCTTAGTGGCTTAATTCTATCGCTGTGAGATTCAGATTCTTGAGAGTGATGGCCATTGTTTCTTACTTGCCATTTGTTTATTAACCTTTATATCCCGCCCCTTCCCCAAAGATGCATTTAGGCAGAAGAGGCACCAGAGGTGCTAAGCTCCTTGGGAAATCTTGTATGTACTGAAAGTATTTGATGAAAATTTAGCTTTTAGTACTTTCAGCATGAGAGCCAACTATCTTTTGAAAAATTTGGAAACAAGGAGGAATGGCCATATCTGTGGGTGTGGCACATTGATTAGACATTAAAAATGATCCCCATAAGCACATTCAGCAATCTTTGATATAGTTTATCATGGGGTGTTGCTGACATGGCTGCAGGACCTGATCAGGGTATGTGGGACTGCTCTTCAGTGGTTCCGCTCATTCCTGGATGGGAGAACCCAGAGAGTGGTGATGGGAGTTGACTCTTCATCCCCCCAGGAGCTCCCTTGTGGGGTCCTGCAAGGTTCTGTCTTGTTCCCACTCCTGTTCAATGTGTATCTGAGGCGCATGGGTGAGATCGTTAGGAAATTTGGAGTGAAGTGCCATCAGTATGCTGACGACACCCATCTCTCTCTCTCTCTCTTTTTCATCTGAGCCAGGTCCTGCAGTCTTGGTGTTTACTAGGGGTGGGACTATCGGATCATCCGGTATCCGATACTGCC
>QEPC01015050.1:8001835-8012642 GCA_003113815.1 Sphenodon punctatus
ATCTAAGCAAACCCTCTCCACTGGGTGGCAGAGAACAAGTGGTCATAAAGTGGCGCAGGCAATGGAAAGGATTTCCCACATCATGCAGAATGTGTGTTTGTACCACTACCCGCTTGAAAACAGTGTTGCGTGAATGAAACCCTTAGTTTTTCTGTTATCGTTCATTCTCCATAAAATGGGGGCTACAGTACTTCCTTACCTGACAAATTGCTGTGAAGATAAACACAGTAAAACCTGTGAAGCTCTTGGACATCATGGTAATGGGGTCCGTATAAACACCATAGATAAGGACTGAATCTGAAGTACCTTTGATACCTAAATCTGCAAACTGCAAGAGAAAGCTTCCTTCCACCCTCTTCTCTTAAAAAATAATGCCTTTGGTGTGGTGATAGACAGGCAATAGTCGTCAGGCCTATAGAGGGTGGCCAGATATGCAAATTTTATAGGAGACTTATGAGAAATGCAGGTTGCAGTGTAGCATTGCCGCAAACCACCCACTCAGACAGAGTGCATGGGGAGGGGTTCAAATGGGCAGCTCCCAGCATGGCTATCCTGGCCACGGAGGCAAGCCTCCACCTCCTACTCCTGCCACGGACAATGGGGGAGGAGGAAATGTGCCGGACTGGCCTGACCTGTGCAATTGACATGTCCCTGGCATAAGCGCTAGGGAACTCAGGCTCCCCAGCACTCCCAGCCATTTTTTGGTGACTTGCAAAGACCGGGTCCTCCACCCTCAGTGGCTATGAAAGGTGGACTGGTATGCTGGTGTGGCTGGCTACCCCAGTTCATATGGGCAGGGGCTCCATGGCCACAGAACTATTTGTCTTGTCCCACACGGAGCACTCCAGATTTCCTAGCAGTGCTCCGTGTGTGGCCATGAGTGGGTGCTCTGTGGCTCATGGGAGTGCGCATCCCCCCCTGCTCCACTGTCAGATGGGTGGTGGGCTCCGTGGCTTCTGGGTGGCCATGTGGGGTAGCATCTTGTAAAAAAAAAACACCCAGACTTACAGTCTACCTCAAGACCTATCTTAGCTAAGAGTGAGATCATCATCTGTGTGGGTTGGAATGGAATTCACAGTTTCCCCCTCATTTGTCAATAACATAACATTGCACAACTAGTTGGATGAATCATGAGGGTCTGGATTCTGAAGCATAAGGTACTGATCATTCCAGCGGACATGCCTAGGTTAGTGCTTCGCTTCTATCTCTTTCGGCAGTAACTCTTGTTTTGCCGGACTGACAGAAGAAAAAACCTCTTTGAGTATGTTCACTTGAACAGTCTCAGGGGCTCTGAAGATACAGGGATTGTAGTCTCTTTATCACATCCATGAGGAAATGGCTGGGAACAGAACACCTTGTATTGTGTTTCTCTTTGAGAATAGATAACTATTTCCAGCTGGCCTCATTTTATAAACTATGTCAGCCATCTTAAGCATGTAGCAATCCTGTTAAAACACCAGATATTTATTGAAAACAGAAACTTTTTATCCATAATCCTGATCTGCTGAATAGCCAAACCTCCGTTCCAAACTATTTGACCTTAGCTAGAAAGTGGGTAAAAGCTCCATTCTCTGCTATACTTAGTGTACAGGAGCAGAAAAAGGAAGATGCTTTCCACCCCACCAGCCTTTTTTTCTCTCTTTCAGTTTTTCTCTCCTTTTCTTCTTATACTCCAGCCCACAAATAGATCTACTGGTTTTAGCAGCCACTGGAATACAATTTGGAAAATTCACCATGTCACAGCAAGTTCTAAGTGTGCCCTGTTCTGAAATATAACATGATGCATGCCCCTTTTTGCCTTCTAAGCAAAGTCTGATTTTCACTGCAGTTTGACAAGCAGTGGCTTTCTTTCTTTGGCATTTCTTCTTCAGCCAAGAGGGCTCCAGCAGTTTCCCAGTCCTTGAGTACCCTCAGACAGCGCACTCAAACCGTATGATGAACTCTTTCAAATGAGGGCATGGTAAATTTTTCTAAAAGGAAATGCCATTAAGGAAACATCAGTCTGTACGTTTGGATGTGAATCCCCAGGAAAACTAACCAACAAGAGAAGCATAGTATGTCACTGACCTCGGAGGTCACAGAATTGCACAATTTAGAGCAAAAAGCTTTGGTGACTAATGGAGCTCTGTAAATAACATCCTTTCTTTGCCTAAGAGAGAATGATTATACTGCAGCTTCAATACAGAGCTAGTTTTCAGTTTCATAATATCAGTGATATAAGTAATCAGCTTGTTATAAAAATAAGGAAAGAAACATTCAGTGGAGGTACTTTCTATTCTGAATGTTTTTGAAGTTCACAAATCAGAAAATGGTGGATTTTGTAAGCACTATTTCATGGAAACATTCTGCTCAATGCAATAAAGCACATGCCTGCAAGGGGTAAGGTACAGCCATTAATACCACTAGGCAACATCGTCAGTGGCTATTATCTTGCTGTCGCCCTCTTTGGGGATATTGTGTATATATTATGATGCCAGAATCTTTCATGATGTGATCATGTAACATAGGCTCAAATGGCCTTCGTATTTATTTTACAAACATCGTTTTTATATTTTCTTTTCCCTTGATGGTGTGTGTGTGTTTGGGAAAAGCTGGCAGAGTGAGAGAGATTTTTTTCATATCTGTTCAGTGATAAATGAACATTAGTCTCTCTGTTTTTTAAAGGAAACATCTGTCTCAGATTTTTTTCCACCAAAACATCTGCAAAGATTAAAAGAAAAAGGAAGACTAAATCTAAAGTTCTGCATTTAGGGAAGAAAAAAGAAATGCAGAAGTATAAGATGGGGGATACTTGGCTTGTCAGCAGTATGTATAAAAAAGATCTAGGGAGTGTGGTTGATCACAAACTGAACATGAGTCAGCAGTGTGATACAGCTTCAAAAAAGGCCAATGCAATTTTAGGCTGCATTAACAGAAACATGGTCTTCAAGTCAGCAGAAGTAATAATTCTACTCTGCTCTGCACTGGTGAGACCTTACTTTGGAGTGTTGTGTGTGGTTTTGGGCACCTCATTTGAAAAAGGGTATTGACAAATTGGAATGGGTTCTGAAGAGGGTGACAAAAATGATGATGATGAGGGGTCTGGAAAGCAAGTCTTATGAGAAATAGGGGTGGGCATTATGGATGCAGATAAATCTATACCGAACCGCAACAGTGGGAATGCAACCATTGTGGATTTGGTTTGAAATCTATTAAAAAATATGTATTAAAAAAAAAATTAAAATAATTCCGCATGCACAAAATGATCATGGGGACTGTTCTGCTCGTGGCACACCCCTTTTCAAAATAGTGGCGGCAGCATTGCTGCCATTTTGAAAAGGGCAGCCGGACTGCACATGAGCATTAGCTGTTTTGCACACGTGCAGAACAGCTGACCTTTTTCAAAATAGCAACGACACTGCCGCTGACCTTTTCCAAAAGGGCATGCATACGCACAGTGGCCCATTGGCCATTTTACACATGCACAATGATCTTTAATTTAAAAAAAAATAGATTTAAATACAGATCCGTAATCTGAATTTGGAAATTGTAGTTCTGAATTCATAACGAATCCGAATCTGTAACTTCCTCTGGACGTTCACCCCCAATGAGCAAACGGTTGAAGGAACTGGGAATGTTTAGCAAAGAGGAAATTAAGGGGAGACATAATAGCAGTCTTCAAGTATCCAAGGGCTGCCACCTGGAAGATCAGAAGGAACTGTTCTGCATCGCTACAGAGGGCGGCAGGGATGGAAATAATGAGCTCAAGTTACAGAAAGGGAGATTTTGGTTAAATATCAGGAAAAACTTACTAACCATAGGAGCGGTGGAGTAATGGAGCATGTTTCGTAGGGAGGTGGTTGTCTGTCACTGGAGGTTTTCAAAAAGTGTCTGAATATCCACCTGACAGAAATGTTGTAGCTGAAATCATCCTGCATCCAACAAGAGGGTTAGACTAGATGACCCTTGTGGTCCCTTCCAACTCTAAAATGTGATGCCTTCCATGCCATTTTGGTGCAGTAAGAAGTAGTGAGGACCCCTGGGTTATCTTCAGGTGATTCTTTTTCATTCTGTCTGCAGTGAAGACTTCTGTATCAGAAATGTGAAACACTGAGCTGAAAGGGAAGCAGCTATTGCATGGGGATATCTTCAGAACGATGCAAGGTGTGCTGTCTGTGGGTGTTTTGAAATGCGATGCTCTCCTGCAGGGCCACCCAGGAGCCACCCATCCAAATGCCCATCTGAAGGTGGAGCAGTGGGATGTGTGCTCCCATGAGCTGTGCAGCACCCACTCATGGCCACTCATGAAGCACTGCTGAGAAATCTGGTGCGCTCTGTGCAGGGCAAGCCAAAAAGGTCTGTGGCAAGAGGCAGCTACGCAGCCCCTGTCCATATGAATGGTGGCAGCTAGCCACACTAGCAGACGGGTCCACCAGTACCATGAAGGCTCACTGCTCCGAAGCCTAGTCTCCATGTGGGCTGTGGACTTTGCTGCCTGCTGGGGATACTGTGCCCAGTCGTCACTGCCAGGTCGCATTGCCTCTGTGGACTTCCCTGCGATTTCCTTTGCCTGTTTCCTTTCCATGCACACTTTTGGTGCTCGTCTTATTGTGCATTTTTCTCCTTGCTGTCCGTGTCCCGTGAGTGGTGTGTTAGGATTCCCGTGTGTCCCAGTCAGTATCAACTTCCATGGTTGGCTGGGACTGCCAGCGGCTGCACTGGCTCCTGGGGTTATGGGCAGGAAGGGGTTACTGGCTGCTGTGGCTTCTTGTTCCCATGGCTTCCTTAGCTGTGCATCCATGGCAGGGGGCAGGCAGTTGGGTGGGACTTGGGGTGGGGGTGTTGAGGGGAAGGGTAAATGGCTGCCCGTGTGAGTTGTTTGCGGGGCAGGTCCATGGTGTGGGGAGTGTGTAGTATATGGCCACCCTGGAAGCTGCCCATTAAAATTGCTCCTCACGCAATCCTCTGAGTGGGTGTTCTGCAGCTGTGACACTCAGCGGCCAGAAAAACACCCCCCCAGCCATGCTCGTTTAAAAACACCCCATGTCCTAGTTTTCATCCCTTCACTCTTCAGATTTCTTTAAAAAAACAACAACCAAAAACATTGTTTATCTTGCTGGTATTCTCTCCTGGAGCAACGAACAGGATTATGTTTTTGTTACCTTTATTTGTCCTGCGAACCTCCGTTTCTAATGCCATAAGTGCTGCTTGAACTGACCTTCCTGATCTTGTGATTTTACACACAGTATATCTGTACCAATAATGTCCCTCAGGTGGAATCCCAGAGGAGAGGCTGTTGAGGGGTGCTTTGATTTTCTAAGTGGGGGGGGTAGAGGGCCATGTAAGTACTAAGATGGAAAAGAACAGAAGGTGGCACCTATTTGCTGTCTGAACAAGCCCATAGCACTTCACTACTAAGAGTTAATCCCTTTCACAGCTGCTAGATGGCATTGCACCTTAAGCAAGGGACTAGTACAGGCGTCCTTAGATCTACACAACTTTATCAACACGTCATCTGACATACATTCGACCATTTTGTTCTTGAACAGCTACTGCATGTTGTGTGTTTGGATGCAAAGTAGACATTCTTCATCAGGGGTATTAATAATACATCACACACTGCAAGACCAAGACAGCAAATCTCCAGTGCTTTTATTAACATAAAATGCTTCTTCAGGTGAATTATTACCTCCTGTCTGAAGCTCAGTTATCTGCTTATTTGTTATGAGAGGTATGCCTGTGAACTCTTTGTCCTCTTGCAACATGGTTCCAGAAATATTTGGGTGTGGGAATATGGTTCAGATGTTAAAGGAAATGATTTCAAGGTGGTATCATCAAATCACTCTTCCCAGTGACCTCCTTTACTCTAGAATGACAGTGCCATACCAAAAATGCATCTAGCCTCCAACTATTTTAGCTGGATTCATTCTGCAAAAGCAGAAAAGCGATCAGGATTGGATTGATGATGCCTTCTGCTGACAGATCCATGACACTGTGAGCAAACCTCTCAGTGCACTAATATTTCCCAGAGATCAGAAAACATGTCAGTGGGAGGGGGGTGAGGGCGTGCTTGTGTGCGAGAGAAGATTTCTAACACAACTAAATTTTACCTACAATGTCTGTCTTGTTCCAGATGGGAAAATATGCAACAAAACCTTTTGTTTCAACATGGTCTTACTGAAGACACTGCTTAGCAGCAGGGGCTCGAAAATACGAAACAATTATTACTGGAGTAAATTACATGAACCATTTGGGTGACTGCACTCAGTGAATTCTTTTGTGAGAGGATGAGGGATTTAACCTCAGTAATAGCAGTCACGTGACTCGCTTGGCCTCTGGGTATGTCAACCCAGGGCTAGTAGTAAGTAAGGACTGGTTTGTGTGAACATGCCCTTAGTGACTAATGTGCCTTCTTTCCCCTGCCCATATTTGTTCTCTAGAATCATTCATGTCAGAGCTATAAATGGAAAATGGGTAAACTTTCTTTCACTTCCCTTGCTTCCCTTGCAGTTGTTAAGCTGTGCTAGCAGTCAACTATAGCTTGAAGTAAGATCTCTGAGGACTGAATTGACCTTGGAGATTTTGTGGTGGCACATCAGTAAGTTACGCTACCAGCTTTTATTCATGGTGCCTGGACAAGGATTGTTGACCTTTCACAGCACTCACAAGCTCACCCATATGCATACACAATCCATGTCAATTCAGAAGACACACCCTATGAATGTCAATTTCAGTCTATAAACTCTGCAAATCCTTATGACTTGTGCCAGTGGAGATGATGTTGAATAAGACACAAGCAAATATTTGCATCTATAAATGAATGCAGAGAATGAAGGATGTCTTTTGCAACTGGCATGTTACTTATTGCTCCTTTCCAGAATCTTGCTGCAGAGATCAAATGCATGATGCAGATTTATAAGAACCAAACAATGAAATATTGTTACATAGCAGCTCTTGTACTCTTTGTGGCTCACATAACACTTGCTGGTGGCTTACAGAGAATTGGTTTGTTGCATGGTACAGACTCTCCTTGCTCTCAAGGTAAAAACAGATGAGGAAAGAGTGATCCCTTGCTGTTGCTACTATAAGGTGCATGATCACAAGCGTCTGTTCTGTGGCCAAAAATAGTCCAGGAATCACTGTCTGAGTTGTGGTAACATGCTAAGATGTTGCTGTATGCCTTTGGAAGATGGAAAGTAGCTATGTTGATGGAAATACCAATTGTAAAGATTTTGCACTGGTTGTTATCACACAGTTTCAAGCAGGGATAAACACAAGTGATGAAAATCCTGGCAAGAGCGTAACTGTCCCAGGGATAGGCAGTGAAACTGTGGGGTGGGGTGGGCTCACACTCCCTGGTGCACCCATGCACACTGGAAATGGGGGCAGGAGGACCCCGTTCCATCTTCTGCACCAGAGTCCACTCCAACCTAGCTAACTGCACCTCTGAATCCTGGCTTTTCTTCTATACACCACTACAGAAATGTCTGGTCATTTCCAGCAGCCAGACTACTTCTGGCGGCCACAGAAGCAGGGAGTGGGGAGCTCTAGGATTCATCTATTTATGCCACCACCGGATGGACTCCCCCCTACTGGGCCAAGCCCACAGGGGGGTAGTGAAAACACAGAACAACGTGAACATTTGCTCTCAGGATAATGTTGGCCCCAGTTACCATGTGGTTGTTTTCCCTTGTGCTTAACAGAACTGTTGTCTTCTCTCTGTGTCTCAGCCCGCTGTCTTTAGCAGCTCTCACCCCTGCTCCAATGGGAACACTCACTCATCCCAGTTGAGTGGCCTGCAACCCTCTCCCCAAAAGTCACACCCTGTGATGACATAGGGTGAATGCAGATGTGACCGCAGCCCGCACGAACTGTTTGGTGCATGCACTCAGGTCAAGTGAGGGCATGCTTCTGAGTCCTCCCTCCAGCTGTTTGAGGTCTGGAGGAGCACATGCACCTGGCCCCAGTGAACAGCTGATTGGGGGGCCTGGAGGAGTGCACACATCTGGCCCCACTGAACAGTTGATGGGGAGGGGCTGGAGGAGGACATACACCCGGCCCCACCAAACAGCTGATCAGGGGTAGTGAGCACAGGGGCCCGATCCTCTGACCTCAGGGCGGGGCTCGGCAGGCATGAAACAGACAGAAGGGAGACTGTTCCACTTTAACCTGGGTGGCTGGGTTTTAGCCCGGGCTGCGTCTCTGACTGCTGCTGCCCGGTGCATCGCATAGCGGCTGACAGCCCAGGAGAGTAGCAGGCAAACATTTGGCAGCGACAGACCAGATGTGCAGGTGAGTCCTGGGCTAAGGTGGGCTAATGTTGCATACCCATAGTATGCTACATACCCTGTAACTACTCTGAAGTAATCGGTTACACCCACCAATAACTGAGTCCCAGAAACAAAAGGCCTGAGCAAGACTAAGAAGTGGAACAGTTTCGCAAAACTTCTCCAAAGAAAGATATGATAAAATCTTCACAAACAACAGGGAGTAGCAAAACTGCTTGATTGCTTAGCACTAATCTTTATAAATGTGATTATTTCACCTCCTTGGAGGAGTGTGCACACCTTGTTTTACATGGAGCACTAAAGAAATCCAAGGCGCAGGATTTGGCATAATGTGTTTACAAGCTATTCATCCTTAGAACTGAGTTCTTTAACCTTTTAGAAATTGTTGAGACATTCCAATCTCAGCCTTGCTGGAGGTGTTCAAATTCATACATAGCAGGGAGAGGGAACCTTTCCCTTCCTGCAGACTATTGAGAAAATTAGTACATGCTCCCCAGGGCAGATAAGAGTTCAGAGCAGGAAGGGTATGTTCAGGATGGGGGAAGGAAAGAGAGGGTTCCTCTCAATTGTGGAGCTATGCCATGGATCCATTCCCTGTCCTTGAGTACGCATACCTGCATACCCACTTCCGTCTCCTGAGCTCACTTTTCCAGTGCTTGCGTTCCAGGTGCCAGATCTAGGAATTGGAAAGTGGCCAAATAAAATAAATTAATACAAAAGAAACTAGTGTTGGGATGGATTTTGCCCACAGGCTGAAGGCTCCCTACCCCTGATTTACACAGTGCCACTGCAATGAGGCCCTCATCTTGTTTAGGGCCTCCCAGGTACTGTACTGGTAGTGATAACAATTAATAGATTAACAAATAATGGAAAAAGTGATAAGCGGCTTGTTTCTCATTGCAAGATTTACTGCTGGTTCAGAGCCCTAGTAACTCCATATTGAGTGTTTCACCAGAAAGGAAATTGCTGGTTCCCCATATGGACAGTTTTACCAGTGTGGAAACTGCTACCACTAGGCAGCTTTAACTCACAACGTCTTCCTTTCAACTGAGTTTTATTTTGGGGTTTTAATAAGCCTTTTGGACATTTTATTTTATGATGGTTCCTTTATCTTTTCTGGCACCAAATGGTAGATTCTGTTTCAGTGCATGGAAACAAATGCTATTTATGTTACTAGAGGTTTGTGTAAAAGTGTTTAGTGGAACACAGTGATTTTCGAAAGGTGTTAATGAGCTGCCATGAGACTTCCTGGATTTGTGCTCTTTAGGCCAACCATTCAAATGCTGCTGTGTGAAATTCCTAGAAGAAGTCTCCAGTCAGGCTGCAGTTGCACTTGGCAGGGCTCACACAAGCACTATGCCCTTCTTAAAAATGAGAAACATGTCTGAGCCCGAGGAGGTATTGGTGGTTGTGAAGCTAATGCTCTGTTGTTTGTCTAATATGACCAAAGACCTATTGAGAGTGATCAAATTATAATACAGGTGCCAGCTTAGTTCAGTTTTTAGCTGCTTCATTTCTGGGACCACCACTTAAAAACAAATGAGAGATGAGCAAAGCATGCCAGATAAATTGCCCTCCCTGTGTAATCTACAGGAACAGAAAGGTACCGGGACACTGTTGCATAAATTTCTCTTTCTTAACTGTATCCACTCCTTTACTGGTTGGAGTGGCTCCTTCAAAAGCACAGATATCAGTTAGGCATTTAGTTAGCTCACACTGGCTGTCAATGGGAATTAGGCAACAAACTCCTTTACACTCAAATAGCAGCAGGAGGCAAATATTTGAAGTGACTTGACTATTCAATCAGATTTTATTAATTCACACTGGTGATAAACACAACATAAAATATAAAATGTATGCAATGTAAAATTTCTGCAATTCCATTGCCTCATCTGCAGTTGTGAGGGTTGTAAATCAAAAGAGCATATGGCACTGGATTGGGACCAAAAATGGCAGAATCAGGACCGTTGCAGAGTCAGAAAACTGAAGGGGAAACCATAACACAGTCTTAGGATGAGGGCCAAAAGGCAGGGTCGACCTTAGAAATAGCGGGGCCCTGGGCGAACATAAAATGCAGGGCCCCCTCAACTCCATGCGCTTTCCCAGGGGTGGCTGGTGGGTTTTGATGTTGGAGGGGCACTGGGGCAGTAAGGTTGGGCCTAGGGGCGGAGCCAGGGGGATGGTAGGCGGAGCCAGGGGGATGGTAGGCCAGTGGCATGGCATAACCCAGAAGCAAGGAGTTCCCAGGGTTAACATCGGATGGAAGAAAACACAGTCTACATGCACATCAAGCTTAAAATAAATAATTTGTAAACCCAAAACACAGGAACCCATCCTTAAAGGATGGGTCCCTGTGTTTTGGGTTTATAGATTTCCTTGTAAAGCACCCCAGTCACAGCCTGAGTCCAATTTTACCACACACATCCCATTTCCAGCATTTTGAACACAACTGAAATCGCATGACTTGCAGTGACATCTCTCTCAGGATTTCCAAACCTCCATTTTACCACACACAGTCCCCCCTGCACTAACCCACTAGC
>QEPC01015055.1:4239-31839 GCA_003113815.1 Sphenodon punctatus
CAGTCATTTAGGTAGGGGGAAATGGCAATGCCCTGCTTACGAAGGAAAGCTATGACTGGGGTCATAACCTTAGTAAAGACCCTAGGGGCTGAGGAAAGACCAAATGATAATGAACAAAACTGAAAATGCATGGAGTCATGGGTGAAACAGAAGAATCTTCTACAGGTGGTATGCAATCTAACATGAAAATAAGCATATTTTAGATCAATAACTGCATACCATTGACCCTGCTTCAGGTGGGTTCTTAAATTGTCCATCCCAAATTGTTCTTAAATTAAATCTGGTGCTGGATAGTGATTTGAAACAATCTACTAAAAGATCATATGATTCCAAATGGAGGAGATTCTCCTATTGGTTATCTGGGAGATCCATCTCAGTAGATCAGGTAACGTGCCACTAGTCCTTCAATACTTGTCGGACCTGGCTGAGAAGGGCCTTGCGCACTCTTCTATAAGAGTGCATCTCTCAGCAGTAGCCCAGCGTGTTGCCCTCCCAAATTCCCAATTCCATTTTGGTCACCCTCTGGTAAAAAGTTTCTTAAGGGGCTAATTAATTTGTTTCCTGCTCACAAACACCTCGTTTCTCAGTGGGATCTGAACCTTGTTCTAGATCAACTGACAAAACACCCTTTCGAACCTGCAGAACAATCTGACCAGTTCCACTGGTCTCTGAAGACGCCTTTTTGGTTATCATCACGTCCCTTAGGCGGGTGAGTGAACTCGCCGCCGCTATATCTATCAAGGAACCTTACTTCTCAGTCTTCCCAGACAGGATAGAGATCTCTCTCCATCCTTCATTTATCCCTAAAATGGTGTCCAGATTTCATATGGCACAAAAAATTGTCCTCCTAGTATTCCTCCCTCCACCTCATGAGTCAGAAATCTTAGCCAGATTTCACACTTTGGATGTTAAGAGAGAAGTCCTGCTCTATTTAGACAAGACCCAGCACTGCAGATGGACTGACAATTTGTTCTTCTCCCCTTCCCTTCCCAAGTTAGGGCAAAAGGTTTCATCCCAACTATCTGTGAGGGTTTGGGGCTGGAAGGAGGGGAAAACCCACGGACCTGTTCTGTCAGTCACCCCTTTCAAGTCAGAGACTCCTATGGAGAGTGGGAGCACATGCTGTGACCGTAGAAAAGGTTCCCTCAGGATAACAGGTGGCCCAATAAGTCTCGTTAGAGACGAGGCCGTTTCATCACAGGGAAATGGGATCAGTAAAAGCGTGTGCAAGCCCCCTCTACTGCCCACAGGGGGACTAGGTCCCTGCTCACACGTCCACACCCCTCAAGCCCCTGTCCACTCCACCCAACGGTGCAGGGGAGAAATTGCCACGTGAGGTAAGGTGGGGGATGGGGAGAAGCCCCGAGGAGGGGGAGTAGGAAGAGGAACAACCGACACCAGCCTAGGATGAAGACAATCAGGGTAGCCCAGGAAGAAGAGGTAATTAGTGCACACCAACAACGATATACCCCACTTACATCCACTCACACACCTTGTACTCCACTTGTACCCGACACACACTCTCCTCGCACATGCACGCACTCTGAATCTGTCTCAAGAAACTTCAATCGCTCACAACACTCTGGGGCCAGCTTCACAGTTGCACTGATCGCCGGCAAGGAGGAACTGAAGCCGCTGGCATTAAATCCCCCTAGCCCCTCCCTTCTGCGCTTGCAGGCGTGCTGAATGCCTCAACGTGAGATCGGGCCCCACCCCCTGCCTTGCTCCCACTGTCGCGTTCTCTCCCTCTTCCCATGCCATCCCTGCTTTGCTTCGCTGTTCCACTTCCAGGTTCTGGGAGGGTTTCCTGATCTCGTCCTCTGCCTGCGGAGCAGCTCCGCTCTCCTGTACATCAGGGGAGGTTTGTGCAGGGGCCTTGGACCGGGGGGTCTTTCCCTTCCTAGTTTTTCTCTTTCCCACCCCAGCCCTGACACCAGCCCTGACAGTACCCGCCCCCCCCCGGGCCACAGACCCCTGGGAGCGTTTCCCAATGGTCTGGGTTTAGTGGGATGGCGAAGGTGGAACATGTGAGTCAGTCGAGGAGCGTGGATTGAGGCAGCGGGTTCCCAGGAGCGGTCTGCAGGGCCGTACCCCTTCCAATCCACCAAGTAGAAGAGAACGCCCCGCACCTGCCGAGAGTCCAGGAGCGCCTGCACCTCATATTCCAGATCTCTGTGGACATCACAAATGGGTTCGTGGGTAGGCATCGAAGGGTAGAGGGAAAGGTGGTATGGTTTCAGCAATGACACATGGAACACTAGGTGGATCCGAGCAGAGGAAGGTATGGTCAGACGGTAGGTGATGGGGTTTACCTGTTGCTCTACTGGAAAGGGTCCCATGAACCGATTGTCAAGTTTCGCAGAAGGGCGGAGAGAGGGGTAATGACAGTGATCTACCCACACCATATCCCCTACCTGATACTGCGGGGCTGGTTGATGGTCGGCATAACATTTGTACTGTTGACGAGCTGCTTGTAGCATGGCACGGGCGTGGGCATGACAACGATGCAGGATCTGTATCATGGCTCCAGCCGCAGGGACCTTCACCGATGGTTCTTCCGATAAGGTGAGCCTTGGATGGAACCCGTACGATACAAAAAAGGGCGATGTACCCAACGATGCATGGGGGGCATTGTTGAAGGCGAATTCTGCAAGGGGAATATAGGTTACCCAATCATCCTGCAGGTAATCCACATAACAGTGGAGATATTGTTCCAGTGTCTGGTTGGCCCTCTCCACTTGTCTGCTGGCTTGAGGTCTATAAGCTGTGGTGGGGGCGATATGCGTGCCTATTGTCGTGAATAGGGCACGCCAAAAACGAGTGGTGAATTGCGGTCCGCGGTCCGACATGATAGTGCATGGTAGGCCATGAAGTTTAACGATGTTTTGTAGAGATAATTGTGCTGTGTGACGAGCAGTAGGCAACTTTTTACATGGAATGAAATGCCCCATTTTTGTAAACTGGTCTACGGCTACAAGAATGGTCGTATAACCTTGGGAAGGAGGTAATTCCACAATAAAGTCTAAATTCACCTTTTGCCATGGGCCTTGGGGAAGGGGTGCTAGTTGTAAGAGACTGACTGGTTTTGCCCTTGCAACCTTCATATGGTTACAGACAGGACAATCTCGTACGTACCGTTGTACATCTTGTTTCATGGTGGGCCACCAAAAATGCCGTTGTAATAGCTGGAGCGTGTGTCGTTGTCCTGGGTGCCCTGCCATGGGGGATCATGATGGGCCCATAGAATCTTTTGCCGAGCGACGCAAGGGACGGCGACGACTTCATTCGGTGGGGATGTCTTCGGGAGGTCTGTCTTAGCCGCTGCCTGTAATTGTGGGTCTTGAGCGGCCCCTGTTTTTAATTGCTGTAAGGTAAGACCACCCGCCAGGAACACCTGAGACTTGAGGATGGTTTCTCCTTTCAACGCTGGGCTGTTGGAGATTTCATAACTTCGGGAAAGCGCATCTGCGATGGTATTGAGCTTCCCTGGCCGGTAGATAATATGAAAATTGAAGTGTGCAAAAAAGAGGGCCCACCTGGCATGGCGAGCATTCTGAATTCTTGCAGTTTGCAATAACGTTAAATTTTTATGATCAGTAATCACCTGAATAGGACGTCGATCCCCCTCTAGATAATGCTGCCAGGTCTCGAAGGCAGCGCGTATAGCTAACAACTCACGGTCCAGTATCGTATAATTCCGCTCCACTGGACTTAGCTGGCGTGAATAATATGCACATAGCAGAGGGTTACCTCCTGGTTCTTTGGTTTTGGAGAGCACCGCTCCCAGGGCCACACTTGAGGCATCTGTTTCCACTTGGAAGGGCAAGGAAAAATCGGGATACTGTAGGATAGGGGCCGTCATGAAGGCGGTTTTTAAATGGTCAAAGACTTGCTGTTGGTGCTCCCCTTTCCGGAGGAGATGTGTTAGAGGTGCAGTCAAATCGGCATATCGTGCGATATACTGCCTGTAATAATTGGCACTGCCCAAAAAATTCTGGAGAGGTTTTACCACTTGCGGTGTGGACCAGACACTGATCGCCGTTACCTTAGAAGGGTCCATGTTGATTCCTGCCGCCAAAATGATAAAACCCAGGAAGGGAACTTTTGTTTGGTGAAACGCACATTTTTCTACCTTACAATATAGATGATGCTGTCTAAGGCGTTGCAAAACAGTTTTCACATGTTGCCGATGTTGCTGTAGGTCCTTGGAAAAAATAAGGATATCATCGAGGTATGCAATAACGAATTGGTCCAAAACATCTCGAAACACATCGTTGATCAAATGTTGGAATGCCACCGGGGCATTTGCTAATCCATAGGGCATAATTAAGTATTCAAAATGCCCATATCTGGTGCGGAAGGTGGTTTTCCATTCCTCCCCTTCCTTTACTCGTAACAAGTTGTATGCTCCCCGAAGGTCCAACTTCGTAAAGATGGCGGCTCCCTGGAGTCGATCAAGTAACTCGGGGATTAGGGGCAACGGGTATCTATTCTTTATCGTAATGGCATTGAGGCCTCTATAGTCAATACAGGGCCTCAATTCCCTGTCCTTTTTGGGGACGAAAAAGAGGGGGGCTCCCCTGGGGGACGTAGAGGGGCGGATAAACGCCTTTGTAAGGTTCTCGTCAATATATTCTTTCAACGTTTTCAATTCGGGTTTGGACAAGGCATAAATTCGGCCATATGGGGGTGTAGTATCAGGGAGCAATTCTATGGTACAATCGTACGCCTGGTGGGATGGGAGTTCTAAGGCTTGTTGCTTCTGGAATACATCTGAAAACTCTTGGTAATCCGGAGGGAGCATAGCTCAAGTTGACGAGACCACTATTACCACTCTGGGCTTCTGGTCCTGGGACTTCCTGATGACATTGGGAAAGGCACAGCTGGGAAGAAAAGGAGATAATCTTGTGTGCCCAGTTTATATGGGGATTGTGTTTCCGCAGCCAGGGGATTCCCAAGACCACCGGAAAGGCTGGGGTACGTACTCCATCTAACACCAATTGTTCCTGATGAGCTCCGATCCACCCTGTCATCGCTGGGGTGCAACAAGTGATAGGGCCGGAAACCAACGGGGAACCGTCAATGGCGAACACCGCCTCCGGACTGGGTTTGGAGACCACAGGGACCCCATACTTTTGTACTACTTACTCATCGATAAAATTTCACGATGCTCCTGAATCCACGAGCACCGGGAGTACTACTGCCTTACTGGTATGGCATTGCAACATAAGGGGTACCTGTAGCTGCTCCCCTTGGAGTCGTGTGGTTGCAATATGGTGATTTATAGTGGCAGGGGGGCAGACATTGGTTACCAGGGCACCCCCTGTCCGCCCCGGCCCCACTCGTTTCCTGAACCCCATCGATGGGGGTGTAGTTGGGGGCAAGCGCTGGAAAAGTGCCCTGCGAGGCCACAGAAAAAACAGAGCTTACCCAGCCGCCAATGCTCTTTTTCCTGGAGGTCAAGGGGGCCTCAGGAGGCTCCAATCTACATCGGTTCCAGATCCTTGGACTTTGCCACTCCCACCCCGGTTGTCACCGGGCGGTTCACCCATACTCGGCCCGTGTCCTGCCGTCGTTCCCTTCGTCGCTCTGTTAAACATTCGTCAATTTGGCAGGCCAGATTGACAAGTTCTCCCCAATTTTCTGGGACCACGGTCAAGACCAACTGGTCTTTGATTTCTTCGCTGAGACCCTTTCGGAAGAGTACCTTTAGTACCTCGTCGGCCCACCCCAGTTCGATGGCCAATTGCTGGAATTGAGTGACGTATTCCAAAAGGGGCCCCTTTCCCTGCCATAACGTCATGATGGCGGTTTCTGCATCCTTTTTTCGGTGAGGATAATCAAAGAGGAATTGCTATTCCTGCAAAAACCCTTTGAAGTCCCTTAATAGGGGACTGTCTTTTAGTAACAAGGGTGTGGCCCAATCCAAGTCCAGGCCCCCAAGGTGTCCAATGATGAAGGCCACTTTGATGGTATCGGATGCATAGGTAAGAGGTTGCACCTGAAATGCCAATTTACATAATGCCAGAAACCCCTGAAAATTATTGCAGTCCCCCCCAAATTTTGAATAGGGGTGTGTCGAGGCTCTCTCCCTAACTGTCCCCCTGCTACTTCAGCAGCGGCGGCCACCCCCGGGGGTGTGTGTGCCGCCTGTACCTGGGGGGCCGCCATCAATGCTCCATCCATTGCTTCCACACCTCCCCCGTCTACCTGTTCTTTTAAGTCCTTAAGATCCATGGCCAAAGCCTGTATGGCTCGGCCCATCTCCACCATCTGTTGTGCCAGGTCCATGGTAAGGGCCGGCGATACTGTGAGGGTTTGGGGCTGGAAGGAGGGGAAAACCCATGGACCTGTTCTGTCAGTCACCCCTTTCATGTCAGAGACTCCTATGGAGAGTGGGGGCACATGCTTTGACCGTAGAAAAGGTTCCCTCAGGATAACAGGTGGCCCAATAAGTCTCGTTAGAGATGAGGGCGTTTCATCACAGGGAAATGGGATCAGTAAAAGCGTGTGCAAGCCCCCTCTACTGCCCACAGGGGGACTAGGTCCCTGCTCACACGTCCACACCCCTCAAGCCCCTGTCCACTCCACCCAACGGTGCAGGGGAGAAATTGCCACGTGAGGTAAGGTGGGGGATGGGGAGAAGCCCCGAGGAGGGGGAGTAGGAAGGGGAACAACTGACACCAGCCTAGGATGAGGATAATCAGGGTAGCCCAGGAAGAAGGGTAATTAGTGCACACCAACAACGATATACCCCACTTACATCCACTCACGCACCTTGTACACCACTTGTACCCAACACACATTCTCCTGCACATGCACACACTCTGAATCCATCTCAAGAAACTTCAATCGCTCACAACGGTCTGGGGCCAGCTTCACAGTTGCACTGATCGCCAGCAAGGAGGAACTGAAGCCGCTGGCATTAAATCCCCCTAGCCCCTCCCTTCTGCACTTGCAGGCGTGCTGAATGCCTCAATGTGAGATCGGGCCCCGCCCCCTGCCTTGCTCCCGCTGTCGCGTTCTCTCCCTCTTCCCATGCCGTCCCTGCTTTGCCTCGCTGTTCCACTTCCGGGTTCTGGGAGGGTTTCCTGATCTCGTCCTTTGCCTGCAGAGCGGCTCTGCTCTCATGTACATCAGGGGAAGTTTGTGCGGGGGCCTTGGACCGGGGGGTCTTTCCCTTCCTAGTTTTTCTCTTTCCCACCCCAGCCCTGACACCAGCCCTGACACTATTTCAAAATGGTTAGTGCATTTGATCTCCTTTGCCTATGAGCAGGTAGGAAGTCCACCCCCACATTATTTAAAGGCTCATTCGCTCAGAGGTCTGAGTGCTTCTACAGCAGCATTTTGCAACATCTCTCCTTTCGAGATCTACAGGGCTGCAACCTGGAGTTCCCTGCATACATTCACTAAGCATTATGCTTTACATCTCAATTCTGAATCTGACACCTCTCTGGGAGTATCTATATTGAATTCTGAAATTAAGACTTAATAATCTATTTTACTTACAATGGTATTGTCATTTTTTTTTAAAAAAAGAGGCACTTTTAAACTAAGTTAACAGAATAAATGAACACTTTTTGCTTGTAGAGGTATGTTGTTTGTATTCTATAAGAAAATTCCCCCACCACTTTGATCTAGGCTTGGTACTCTCCCATTTTTGAGAATGTGAGGACCCACTCGAAGAAGAACAGAAGGTTGCTACCTTGTAAACAAGGTTCTTGAATATGACTGTGAACATTCTCACAAATACCCACCCTTCTGACCCCACATGGAATTTTCTTCCTGCACTCTCAGGGTTGTAAGGAACTGTTGGGTTTAGGTGGGAAGGTACCTTATATAGTGTGGGGGCACGTGAACGTCACGTGTTTTTTTATTTAGTGAGCTTGGTATGTGCTGGTAAGAGAAGGGCACGCAAGCCCAAACCCATTTGTGAGAATGTGAGGAGCCACTTGAAGAAGAACAGAAGGGGGGGGTTGCTTTTAATCATTTCAGGCCAATAGCAAAGTTGGGTGATTTCAGACATTACGAAATCATGCTCAACCACAGTGAACCACGGTCAATTCCGTGGCGGGGCCAAAGCGCCCTGCATGTCTGTTCGACGGCCGCCAGATGTTCACCACAATCAATACCCACATAGGGTCAAAATCAACCACGTTTCCAGAGCTCCAGCCAGGATCATGGGTGATTTCAGACGTTACGGGGCCCATTGGCCCTGTACCGAAATCAACCCATTCATTCCCCGCCGGGGTCACCCCGTCACGCCGCAACAGATGTGCCGGGGGGATCCCAGCGGGGAATCTGGGAGGGGGCGGGGATGCGCAGCGCAACGTGTGGCTGGACGGCCCCGCCCCCTCCACGCTCCCGTTGCCCACCCTCTGGGGAGACGGGCAGGCGACGGGGCCAATGCGGCCGCCTCATCGGGCCGGATTCGCCACAGCCCAGGATCCTGCCGGTGATCCCGGGCCGTGGCGCCCAGCCAGACGTTACTTTTTTTTGGTCCCCGCTAGGGATCTCTTTGACCACGCTTCCCGGGACATTCCCCTGGCTAGCCCGGGAAGCGTGGTTCAAATTGACCCCATGTGGGTATTGACCGTGGTGAACATCTGTCGGCTGCCAAACAGACGTTCGAGACACATTGACCACAGGTGGGTATTCACCGTGGTTCACTGTGATCTCGTAACGTCTGAAAATACCCCATCTCTGAAAGCGTGGTCACAGAGATTCCCAGTGGGAAACAAGCAAAAGTAATGTCTGAACGGCAACCACTGGCCGGAACCAAAGACAATGATTCCCAGCTGTGGACAAAGCGCGCAGCATCACTGCCAGGCAACCAGCAACAACACAGACTGGGGAGGGAGATTTAAAGGGCACATGGCAGCAGCCGGTACGAGCCGCCCCGGTGCCTTCCAGGTGCTTTGACCATGGCCCGGCCCGGGATTGGTGTAATGTCTGTTGCGCTGCCCTGGGCCGTGGTCCGGTGGTCTGATTCCCTGCCGTGATCCCGGTCCTGTCATGTCTGTTTAGGGCTTTCCTTGACCACGGGGGGTGGTTAATCTGTTCACCCCTGCTGGGAATCCACTGTGGTGAATCGGGATGGCGTAATGCCTGAAATCACCTGTTGTTTTTTGCTGTGCCTGCAGCCCCTAGGCAGATTTGAACCAGGTATCCAATGGGAAGCCAAATTAAACTTGAAACTAGGGTCTAGGATAAATGGGAAATGAATTACAGGCAAGCAGAACTATTCAGTAACTAGTACAAAGTGGGAAAACAGTATTGTGGTAATTCAACTAAACTGTGGTTAAAAAATGGTTACCAGTTTAAACCAATCGCTATCAGTGCGATTTAGTGACCGGAAACTGATCCATTCCTGTTTATAACCATTGATCCGATGGTTGTACTAGAATGTACCAGGGCCCCAAATTTCTCCCAACAAGCCTGAACCTGGCTGACACAATCTGGCTATGGTAGGAAGGAGTGCAAATAAACCAGCTAAATAAAAGAGGGACTTGTCCTCACATCTCTGCTTTTTTTTTTTTTCATCTTTGGCAGTTTCACTGGGTAGGCCATGAATTCTAGAAGTGCCATTGTGAGAGATAAAATGCACTGTTTGTTGCAACAGAGCTCACTTCACCTTCTCTCACACCTAATCTAACACTACTGCAGCGTGAATAATTATGTTTATACTTAAAAATGCAGGCCGGCTGTAGTTACCAGTTTGTTTAAATCACACTCCATCAGAGTGGCAGCTGCTGCTTATTCAGAGAGAATCCCCCGACATAATATTAGGGAGGCAGACAGATGGCCCTCATCTAGGACCTTAATCTACTACTCCCAGCATCCAAGTTGAATAGAAAAACTCATGTCAAATAAAGTTTTGCTCAGATGAATGCTTTAGGGTGGTAATGAGGAGTCACACCATTTAAAGAAAGTGATATCCTTTCAAAGGAAGGAGCATATTTTTGCCAGGAAAGTAAAAGCTCTAGAATTAATTTGTGGAATTTACAATTAATCTGTTGAACTCCTTGTCAGAGGGTATTGTGAAGGCCTAGAGCGTTACTGGGTTCAAGAAAGGATTGGATAAGATCTTAGAAGATAAGGTTCATCAATGGTTATTAGTCAAGTTGGGCCACTTTTACACGGATGCCACCCACCCACGAACACCTGTAAACACCCATCGGATGGGTGGGACAGCGTCTGTGTAAATGTCCACGAGTGGGTGGGGGCGCGTTCCTGACCCACTGTCACATGATTGGGAGTCCGCACCCACACTTTATCGGGTTTGTGTGACTCAGTTTCCCTTGCGCACAGTTCTCTTGAATCAGTTTCTCTCACTGGCTAATTCAAGTGTGCCACAATGAAACTTCTTGTCACACAAGGGCCCGATCCTTCCCGTTTCCAGACTCTTTACTCTCTGGGTTCACAAGAGCTTGAGGGCTCTTGTAGCTCACTTGTGTTCCAATATTAGACACTAGACCACTTCTTTATAAAGTAAGAAGTATATTTATTGATTACATAAACAAGAGAGTTAAACAAAGTGTTATTAGAAATCAAAGGTAAATATAACGCATTCCTAACTTCTATTGTTGAGTTCCTAAACTATTCATCTTACCCTAGAACAAGGTCCATAAGTTCTGGTTTTCTCAGCCATAAGGAAACCGGCTGGGCTCTGGCTTTAGAGATCAAATCCTTCTCTCACCTCATGCTTCTCCCAGCCTGTTGATGGCTGGCTTTCGTATGTAGATGTTCAAGCTGGCTTTGCAGGAAGAAGTCTCTCCTATCTTCCTCCCATTTAAATAGGAATTCAGTTCCTTTGTTTCGGATTTCCCACCTTGGGAAGCATGGTTCATGTCACGTCCGCAACCCAGGTAAACATGGAAGTTCATTAACATCTCCATAGGCTGTCTATCAAGCCAGATGTGTTGAATACACTGTCTGCAGACTGGTGACGTGTGAGAGGACTAATCTGAGTTCTACCGTTCTCAGAGTTAACATTACAAACATGTGGAACCACATATTTACCAAACCTGTAGTCCCGTGTTACACGTGTGTGACCCCATGTTTCTCCGTGACATGCACCCACTGACACCTGCCAACACCCACAGAGCAGCTGGGAGGGAGCCAGAACACTCTGTGGGTGGAGATGGGTGTTCAACACCCGAGCGTCCATGTAAAAGCAAAACCACCCACACCCATGCAGAATGGACCACCACACAGACATGCCCACAGGGCGGGGGGACACTGGACGTCGGTCAGAGAGCCCGTAAAGGAGGGAGGAACCAGGGCACATGCGCGCGGGCTCCCACGATGGTGACCAGGAAGGCCCATGAGAAGGCAAAGGGAGCCAATGCCACCCCACGCGCAGGAAGAGGCCGGGTGAGCAAGGGGACCTGGGGGGAACCTGGGGGGAACCCGGGGGGGGGGAGAGAATGCCTGGAAAGGTGGTGCAGGAGGGGGCAAGTGCCCCAGGAAGAAGGCAAAATTGGGGGGTAATGGACCACTGGTGGGGGGGTGGGAGGCCTGGGGAGGGGACCCATCAGGGGGGAACAGGTGGGGGAATGTGCCAGGAAGTAACACAGTGCACGTGTCCCAGCACAGGGCAGAGGGGCCACACCGCCCCCCCTGGTTGACAACCCCCAGCCCAGCACCTCCTATGGGCACGGCCCGAGGAGCAGCAGCGAGAGCGAGGTGAGCATGAGGGAACCCACCCACCCCGGGAGGGGAGGGCCGCACTCCAGGCCCTGATCACTGGGCCAGGGAACACAGGGCAGGGGGCAGCAGCATAAGCCGGTCCCCCATCCCCGCAGGACAGCTCACAGACAACGGAGAACCACACCACTAGGACAACGGCTGAGGAGGGCCTCCCAGACAGTCAGGTGAGCAAAAAGGAACCCCAGGAGGGAGGGGGGTCAGGACCCATGGGTGGGTGGAGAGGGCCAGAAGGAGCCATAGTAATCCTTATTGCACTACCCCCAACAGGACACGACCACCACCATGGCTACCACTTACACAGGGCAGGCCCCATGCCACCAAGCCAGTCAGTCCCACGGGTCCCAAAAGGGGGAGTCCTGGTCCAGGCAGGAGGTCAGGGACTTTATACATGTGGGGGAGTCCGAAAGGGTCGAGCATGACCTGGTGTGAAGCTACAAGACCAGACAGGTCTATGAAGTCATCACCAAGGAGATGCAGTGTCAGGGGTACAATAGGGATGTCACCCAATACATGCAGCAGGCGAAGGACTTGAGGTCCAGATAGAGACATATCAGGGACAATAATCTCAAGTTCGGCCGGGTCATGTGCACAGCCGAGTTCCAGGAGGAGCTGGACAAGTTCCTCTGCATGGACGGGGACATCATGGCCTCCCGCACACACGGCAGTGCCATTGCCAGGGGCAGGCGCAGGGCCAACATGCAGCCCCCCCAACAGACCTCATAGAGCAGGTGGGGCAGGTGCCCCTGGTGAGGACATCCAGGAAGCAAGAGGGGACAGCCCCATCCCACAGGGGGAGAAGGCACCCTGGGGATCTGAGTACCGACCCACCACACACTGTGCGTGCCCCCAAGACCCACAGGCCAACCGGCCACAGGGACAGGGGGCATGCGCAGAGCAAGCGGAGACCCAGGATGGCCCCCAGAAAGCAGAGGAAGTGGATTCAGGTATGTGCGGCCCAGCAGGGCTGGGGGGGGTCGGTTGGGGAATGGCCTGGATGGAGGTGTTGCGGTCGTGGCCGGGGATGGCAAACACTCACATTACCCCATCCCATTGCAGCACAAGGCAGCCTGGAGGTGTGCGGTGGAGGTTGCGGTGGAGGAGGACAAGGGGAGTCAGGCAGCTCCCCCACCACCAGATGGGCAAACCTCTAGCGTGGGCCACATGGGCCAAGGGGCCATGAGGGGGCCAGGTGCGGTGGGACCCGATGGTGCAGGGGGGGCAGTGGGGCATCCAGTGTCTGCAACCCACAACCAGCAGGGCCCACCAAGGGCTGGGTGGAGGGGGGCAGGCGGGAGGGGCCTGAGGGCCTACAGTGGCTCCCACAGCACACCCGACCATCAATGCCACCTCCCACGGTGATCAGCAGCTGGGGGGAATCCCACAATGACAGGGAGAGGCAGGGGGACCCCACGGGGAGGCATAGGGGAGCCTCTGCACTATGGGGACTGCCCCACCAGGCACCCCGGGATCCGGCACTGGTGGGCAGCAGGGCACACAGGCCAGACTCCCTAACATTGAGTCCAAACTCCCATTCACAGACCAGGCACCCGCTCGCACAAGGGGAGCATCTTCCAGCAGCATGGAGTGGAACCGGGAGATACGGGCCAGGAACCGACGTCATCGTCGGGAGGATCTCGGGAGGGAGCTGCTGGCGGAATCACAATGGTTAGCCAAGGTTCACTCCCAGGAGCTCGCACTCACCAGGGAGCTCATCAGAGGGGAGTCGGAATGGGAACGGGAAATCCTGGCTGCCATGATGGCCCAGTCCTGCACCGAGCACCTCAGGCGCCAGGCTGTCGCCCTCCAATGCGAGCAGCAGCATGCCTGTGATGGGCTGGAGGGTCAGGCCGTATGGCTCATGGACCTCATGGGGGAGGTCATGGAGGCCCTGCGGTGTGACCCCCAGCACGACAGGCCACGCCATGCTGCGGAAGGAGGGCCGGCAGCCAACCAACACCATGGCAGCTTCCCACTGGTGCCAGTGCCCCCCCCTGCACCTCGGCCACCCGTGGTTCCCCCAGCAGCAACCCTACCCGGGCCTGGTTCATGGGGTCCCCCTCCCCCACATGGGGCAACCGGACCTGCTTGCGGGGCTGCCATTCCAGCCCTCCCCCCGTGGGCCCACCCCCGCTGCCACCCCGACCCCTCCACTGAGCGGCGATGCCCCCACCCCAAGACTGTGCACCCCAGGATGAGAAACCACCCATGGTGGCCACCCCACCCCCACAGGTAAGGCCACAGCACCCCGAGCCCCCGGGGGTTGTGGGGTACAACACCAGGGGGGGCCCAATGGGAATCCGGGGAACCACACGAAGGTGTACCCTGGTAAGGAATGCATTGTTGAACCTATGCAGTACACTTGGGTGCCCCACACGGCATGGGGAGCAATGGCCATTGCCAGAGGCATGTGTACCTGCTCGTTGCCGTAGTATGTGATATCATGGGTGGACCGTCCCGGGGGGGGCGCACCTTCAGGGAGCTCCTTACGGCACATGCCATGCTCGTGTGGGGAGTAGGGGGCTTTCTGGATGCTTATGGGGCACCCAAGTGCCTGTGCACCGACACGGGACAGCGGTGAGTGCACACGAGGATACCTTAGCCCATTCCTGTTCCTGCAAGCAGGGCCCGACAGCGGAGGCGGGTGCAGAGTGGCCCGTGGAGGACAGGGTGGCCGTATCATTCACCCGGAGAGTACTGCGGTCAGCTGCGACCAGGGCACGCCAACCAGAGAGCCCTGGGGGGGGTGGCCAAGAGGGGGAGAGGGTGCCCCAAACATTGACCCCCCCACTCCCTTTCATTGTACATGTCCCCTCCAATAAAGGTGTTGTATCTATACCTTGCTGTCACTTCCTTTGTCTGGGGACATGGTGTGGAGGGGGTTTCGTGCAGTGTGCAGGGGGGCACCAGCAGTTTGGGGGCTCTGTGCACTCCCTGCCCAGTCAACAGGGCCGTAGGCTAGACCAGTGATGCCTTAGGCAGCTGAGGTGGCAGGAACAGATGTGCACTGAACCTGCTCACGTGAGCTGGCTTGTGTTGGCTGGCGGGCCTGTATGGGGCCAGCGCAACTCGTGGTCGACAGTGAGGGGAGGGCTCTAGCCACCATGCAGCCCACGGGAACCATTCCCTGGACCCAGAAGGCCACACATGGGAGTGAGGGCCAGATGCAGGTAATGGGTAGGGCCCAGCTGTTCTGAAGGGGGTCACTGGCCTACAGACATGGGTGTGGGTCTGGCACTGGCCAGCATTCGGCTGCCCGGGCAGCACTGCGGTGGCAGATGGTGTCCCTGTTCCCCTCTGAGCTGTGCGGGGCCACCCCTCCCTGAGCAGGTTGGAACAGGGGCACTGGCATGGCCCTGAGCACCTGTGCAGGGACACTGCAGAGCCCAGAAGGGTGTGGCATCAGAGAGACACCCGCCTCGCCCATTGCACTAGCACTGCCCTCTGGAGGTTTGCTGCCCTCCGTCCCCGTGCCCCCAGGAGGAAGGACCGGCAACACTGCAGGCGGAGCATGGTATGCTGCTGGAGCAGCATGTGCAACAGCAGGAGGCCCACACCCAGGAGGTGCAGCAGTGTGACCCTGGACCATGGGTCCCCATCCCCTGGCAGCATGGTTCTTCAGCTTCCCACTCCCAGCCACACTCTGCTGGCATGTGCCATGATCGCTATGCGCTCCGCTGTCCAGCCTGTGCCCACGGCCCACTCTCCCCGGGTATCGCAGGAGCTCCTCCGTGTGCACCCAGCTCGGGGTCGCCGTTCTCTGGGTGTTGCATGGTCCTGTGCTATAGTCCCTCTGTCCCATGCCCGATCATCTGCAGTGGGTCCCTTATGTACTGTGTAGGCTGGTGGGGGCAGGGCAGCGTTTGTTGCTGCACAGGCCCACCAGGGGGATGGGACCGCGCGCACCCCAGGGTACCCCTGCCTCCGCAACCACACTACCATACTCCCAGCCTGGGTCCTCCTTTGCAAGCTGCAGCAGTGCATGCTGTTGATACAGTGCCTGGCTTGGCTCCACGCACTGGTACGGTGCCCGGCGTGGCCCTCTTTCATATCTCGGCAGCTGTGCTGCATCCCTGCTGTCCTGTGCATGGGTTGTGGCACCCTGTCCACAGTGGGCCTGCCTATCTCTGGCATGCAAGGCCACCTGTGGGCGAGGGTCTCCGCTCGGTGTGTGCTTGTCCCAGTTGCAGCAGCCCTCCATCTCCTGCCTGTTGCTTCACTGGAGTGGGCCCCACTGCTGCTATGGCCGGACATTCTGCGGGGCCCTCAGCCAGGGATGTCGGGGAGGGTTGGTCTCCCTTTGCGGACATGCTGTTGGCGGACCTCTGGCTGAGCCCTGACGTGCAGCTGTTGGTGGGCAACCCCCTGTCGGCGGGGGATGGCTTCCGGCTCCTGTCATGGTACATGTGGATGTTGGGTCACCAGGTTGGGGCCCTGGCATGCTGGGCCCATTCCCTCGAGCTTTCCTTCACCCCCTGTGCCAGCCTCCTTGGAGGCACCTGCCCGCTGTTGTCGTGCTGTAGACTGCTGCGGAGGTAATGGCGGCTCGCCTGCTGACGGAGCTACCCGGGTATGGCCTTGCCTTGCTGTCAGGCCCTCCCCCAGTTGCTGCCCTGTACATCGGCAGCCTCCTGCATGCACGCGGCATCCCACGCGCACCCTCGTACATGGGGGCCCTCCTGTGGGACCTGGGCTTGTTGGCCCTTGATGTTGGTGGGCCGCTCCGGACTGGGGGTCCCTCCACTGTGGAGCTTGCCGCGCTTCAATCTGTGATGGACCTTCCAGCTGTACGGGCTGAGGCCACAGGTGTGGATTTGCTCCTTCCGCGCTACCTGGTGAATGCTCATATGCACTCTTGAGGCTTCCAAGGGGGCCTTTTTGCTGGTCGCCACCCTGGGAGCGCTCACTGGACCATCCATGAGAAGCCCCTTGCCACCACCTGCTCGCTGCCACCCCGGTGCTCAGGACAGTGCATAGCCACCCCTCCCCCTGTCTCCGATCAGACTGTGCGCTGCCATCTGCATCATTGCTGGTTGTTGCCTGGAGTCCCTGAACCCCATTGCCCCCTCTGTGTGACCGCTGCCCCTTCCCGCTGGGGCTGCCCAAGTGCCCTCGCCTGACCTGCATGACAGCTCCTGTGCCATCCTGTTGTGCCTCTCATGCCCAGCCGTGGGTGCACCTGTGCCCCCCGTGCTCTGCCTCTCTGTGCTTGGGGGCCCTCTTTCCCCCGGCACCAATACAATGCTGTTGTGTGATGTTCTGTCCTGCTTTGCCTCTGTTGCTGCGGTGGCAGCTGGGTGCCCCTTTCCCTTTGGTGGCTGTCCTGCCCCCATCCATGTGGTTGTGTGCAGGGGGTGTGCTTTGTGTATACTAGTGGGCTCCGGGCCTGTGGGGTGGGCACCAGCTGTGAGGTGGGTGTTCCCCTGGTGGCTTCCCTGCTGGGTGCTGCTGCCTGGGGTTGCTTCTGGGGTGGTATTGGCAGTGGGAAGTCAGCCAGGCACCCCCTGGACTCACCTGTGCATTGGTGTGGCCCTCCCCTCCCCTCTGCTCCCCTCTGCTGTCATCCCCTGTTGGTGTGGACTGTCTGTGGTGGTGGCAATGGATGGGTGGCGGCTCCCTGGGTGCTGGGTGGCTGAGCGTGAGTAGGGGTTGCTGTGGACCCGGCCTGTGGCCCGACCGATCGCCCTTTGTTCAGGGCCCGGGGTGCTCCTTGGGGGGGCAATCGATGTGTGGGTTGTGCCCCTGGTGCTGTTGCTGCCCCCGGTCCTCCCAGGGTCCGTTGGTGTGGCCGTTCCCCATTGCCCTGTCCCTTCTCTCCTGCAGCAACTGTTGTTGTGCTGCTGGTGATCTTGCGCCTGGGTGCGATGGTCCTGCAGCTGGAGCGGGCGGTGGGGGACATGCGGGCGGTGGGGCAGCTGTTCAATGGCATCCATGAGTGTACTGCATGTTTGCTGGGCCCTGTGCCTGTGTCCCTCCATGGGAGGTTCTGTTCCTTAGTGCCCGGTGCCGGCTCTTATGGTAGTCTCCTCTCCCTCTGTCCCATACAGTGCAGTCCATGATCACTGAGCAGACCTGTGAGCAAGGGGAGTTGTTGGAGCTCCTCCTGCATATCCTGGAGTGGATGCACCAGCTGGACCGCTCGCAGGCCACGCGCTGGTGCCAGGCGCGGGGTCGCTGGCCCTATTGCCAGGGTGATTTCTCAGGCCTGCCTTTGCTGGCGCTGCCCCCCCTTCTGTTGCCCCATCCCTGCCCTGCGGTTGTTGCCCCCTGTTGCTGGTTCTCCCTTCGAATAAAGGCTTGTATGTTCCTTTCCTGGTGTGTCTGTGTTGTGCTTTGCTGTGACCTCTCCCCTTGTGCGGGTGTCTCTGCAGGGGGTGTGGGGGTGTTGCCTGTGTTGTGGGGGTGCCTTCCCCCCTCCTTGCTCCCCTGTGGGCTGTGTTCCTGTCCCTGTGTGCTTCTGCTGCCTGCTGTGTGTGTGCAGCTCTGCTGTGTTTGGGGGAGGGGCTGGCGCCTGGCTTTCTGGGCTCCGTGCCGGGGCTGTGTGATGCCGGCTCTTTTGTAGCAGCTGTCATCCCATCTCTCTCCCGCCCCACCAGTGTGGATCCTGGTGGCTGGGGGGGCGGGGCCATGTTGCATGGCTTCATTTGCCCTCAGTTGGCCATGTTGTGCCATCGCTGTGCTGGGCGGGGCTTCCCCGCCGTTCCTGGCCATACGTGTACTTGAACGGGTGTTTGCCAGGTGTTCCCCGAAATGGGTGTTTGGCCGCTGGGTGTTTGCGGTCCCCTCCCCTTTCCTCCCCCCCCCCATGGCACTGTCCGTGTAAATGTCTCCCTGCAACACATTGTATTACTGTAATAGGAGAAATGCCCTTCTTCAGATCCCTCCCTAATTCAGACAAAAAACATCACCCCTACGGATAAAGGTTAAGGGGTTTCTACTGTAGAGAGCAAGTTGGGGAGCCTTTCCCATCCCCTGGGCCACTATGAAAATTAATACAATTTGTGTGGGCTGGATAGGAGTTGGGGATGAGATGCTTAAGGGGCGTGGGAAAGAAGGGGAGGGTGCAGATCCTGGATCTATACCATGGATCCATCCCTCTATTCTTGAAGATTGGATTTGGGCCCATGGGCCAGGACCAGGAATGGAAAGGGGACAAATACAAACAAGACAAAATAGTCACAAGCCAGATTTGACCCAGGGCCTAAGGTTCACCAACCCTGGAATAGAGTGAATACCATGAAACTCTTCATGTTCCTGTAACTGGTCCTTTGTTTACACTGCTTTAACGTAATCTGGCAGTCTCTCTCCATTGCCATGGAGTTTGGAGATGAAACAAGTATCCATGCAAATGGGAATTCCTGTCAGAATTGTGGTACTATCCCCATCTCAGTCAAATCAGGAACCAAGTGGTATCCATCAGCTTCCTAACTGAGTTTCCATTTCCCGTTTTACTGCTAAAATTTACCGACTCCCTGGGTTACCGTTGACCATTTGCCACTTTTCCATTAATTTCCATTCCCAAAACAATACCAACATAATACTATAATCTTTGTCTGCATCCTTTGTGGACTAGGCTGGGTTTATTCAGTTATCATCAGCTCTGCTGCTCTGGTTTATTCTTTATTTCACCTCTAACGGACAGAAACCCAGAAGTAAAATGGAAACTCAGTAATGCGGTAAGTTGGTAGCTTGGGAATGAGTAAGGGGATATAACTTTAAATAAGTAACAGTAACAGGATGGTAACTGGAAAGTCAGTAAATGGTGACAGTAGTTCCTGATGCTTTGCAAAGCTGAGTACCCATACTGGTAATCAGAAAATGGCCAAGAATCTGATACCAGTTCCTAAAATTGTGGAATTACTCACGAGTAACAATTTAGCTACCTGTTATAAATATACAGCATGAGACAACTGGTAAACTGTGAAGATATAAAACACTTACCTACGTTCTCACATTGACCATGCATCACCCACCATGAAGTATTCACTCCGCTGCCGAGCAGAGCAGCAGGAGGCCAGTTCTACCCTGAAGAGGGAGAGATGTCCGGCTGAGCACAGATTTCTATGAACCTCTACTCTTATTTTAAACACAGAGCACTGAGATTTCCTTATTAGATTGGCACTCATCTGGGTTACTTCTGTTGTGTCAATGTCCCATTACTGAATTAACTAGATAGGACATTTCACTAACGTGAAGCATTGGAACTTCAAAGGCACAGACTTCTGAAAAAATCATTATAAAGCACTTACAAAGTGTCTCCATTCTTTTCACCAGAAGTGCTGTGAGGTGATCCTTAGAAGCACTCATTCGTAGCAGTGACTGGCTGAGCGGAGTCTGGGTAAGTATTCAAAGCACCTAGCCTAAGCTCAGGTCTCTGGATGTTTCTACATTCAGAGCAACTCCAGCTCTAAATGTCACACTTCAGCTGCTCTTCAAACACTGTTGTTCAACAAGGCTGTTACATTTCATAATGGGACAGATTAGTTTGGGATGAACTTGTGAAAACAGTAATTAGGGGGAAAGACATTCTACTGGCCTTCAATATAGCTTTGCCTCTAAGCACAACCATTACCAGTTTGTAGCAGTTTGGGGTATAGTTTGACTCCACTGTGGGTGTTTTTACACAAGATGCCCCCATGCATGGAAACCCACTGTCCATGTGGGGAAGTGCTTGTGCAAATTCAGTGCATGAAGGTGCATGCTCCTGATACCCATGCACCGCCCACCCTGTCCATGCACAGGGCACTCTGGGAAAATCCAGAGTGCCCCATGCAGGGACGGGCTGAACATTGCGTGGATGGGGCTGCTATGTGTGGGGCCGCTCATGTGAATTGCCCCCACACACAATGCTCCCACACCTGCCCCATGTGCTGACCATGGACACCCCCCCTCAGCAGCGCTTGTGTAAAAACACCCAGAGTCTCATCTTTTAGTGGAATTCTGTATGTAATAGTGGAATGGTGTATGTGCTCTCATAGCAGACTAACAGCTGGTATATTTTGCTGCCATTCACTGACTAATGAATAATTATAGAATTATAGAATTTTTGGGTTGTAAGGGAGCTCAAGGGTCACCTAATCCAAGCCCTGGCTCATAGGCAGAATGCCCCATATCATGGTGGGCACTGCAGCATCCAGTCTGTAGCTGTTTTTTATTTGATCCTTCTTCAGTTCTTGGATCTGGCCCATGGACACCTACCCCCAAGCACTGAAAAGTGAGCTCACAGAAAGGGAATGGAGATGAAGGCATGCACTCAAAGACAGGAGATGGTTCCATGTAGGGATGGGCAAACGCGGTTCGGAAGTTCGGAGTTCGGACTGAACTCGACCAGTTCAGTCGACCGAACCGAACTTCCGAACTGAACTCAATTTTCAAACTGAACCGAATTTCCGAACTCAACTCTGTTTGCCCATCCCTAAAAGATAATATTCCATTTAGTTCAATGGGGTTTGAATTTCTGAACTTTGTTCAGAAGTTTGGAGTTCGGACCGAACTCAAATAGTTCGGTCGACCAAACCAAACTTTCGAATCGAATCGAATTTCCAAACTGAACCAAACCGAACTCAGTGCTGTTCGCTCATCCCTAGTTCCATGGCATAGATACATGATCTGGATCCTCCCCTTCCTTCTCCCATCCTGAGCACTATCCTTGGGCACTCTCCTCCAACCCCCAACTCCTATCCAGCTTGTGCCCCTTGTACTAATCTTCAAAGTGGCCCATCGGAGGGAAAAGGTTCTTCACTCCTGTCCTTTGCCTTCACTGACACAGACAGAAGTGTGTCATTTCCCTTAGTTACCCTACAGGACAAGTCCTTATTGTGGTCCTGAATCAACACAGACCTAATGTTAAGCACTTGAGTATCCCGAATCATTTGGCTGAATTGAGACAACCTATTGCTGGTGAAAAAAAGAAGAGTCTACTTTTTCCTTTCCCACTCTTTTCTACTTTTCTGAAAGAATTCTACAGTAAGAATCCCATAATGTCTCAAGCTCATGAATGTACTCTTGTCTCTCCTGATGTTTACCTCTCTCTCGTCTCCCCCTCCCTTGTCTCTTAGACTGTAAGCCCCATAGGCATAGGGACCTGTCTGTAACTATAGATTGTACAGTGCCAGATACATTGCTGGCACAAAGAATAAGAATAAGAATAAGAATAAGAATAAGAATAAGAATAAGAATAAGAATAAGAATAAGAATAAGAATAAGAAAAAATAAAGGATGTTGACAAATTGGAGAAGATTTAGCTGAGAACAACTAAAATGATAAAAGGTCTGGAAGACAAGCCCTATGAGGAAAGGCTAAAAATAATGGGTATGTATGGCCTAGAGAAAAGAGGATTAAGGGTGATACGCAAGCAGTTTTCAAATAGCTAAAAGCATCCCACAAAAAATGATGGCGAATACTTGATCTCAGACACAGAAGGCAGAACAAGAGGGAATGGGCTTTAATCACAGCAAGGTAGATTTTGGTTAAATATTAGGAAAAACTTCCAAACGATAAGAACAATGGAACAAGTTGTCCAGGAAGGTTGTGGGATGTCCTTTCTTGGATGCTTTTGAAACCCAGCTGGACAAACCTCTGTCTGTGATGCTGCAAGTAGAAGATACCCTGCCTTGGAGCAGAGGGTTGGACAAGAACACCTTTGAAGTCCTTCCCAACCCCACAATTCTATGATCCTCTGAAATCAGTGAAGCCACATTAGTACAATGACACGCAGCTGTCAGAAAATATTGGCCAGAGAACACTTTGTTTTTGTTCTTCAGTTCTACTGCTACATCCAGTGGGTTTAAATTAAAGACTTTCCATCACCATCCCATACTTCATTCCTAAGCCGGTGACATGCTGTGGCTCAGAAGCTAAAAAGCAGCTCTCTCAATGTAATGTGAAAACAGGTCATACTTAGCAACTTCGTTTCTTTCAAGCAGCCCTGTTGGCCTGGGGAACAGACTAGAGAAGAGAGACAGAAATAAAGTCTTTGAAACAGCCAGTCTCCATATAGGTTTCATTGTAAAGGAACCGATCAAGCTTACTGATGGTAGCTGCCTATATGCTTGGATTTCCTTGGTTGCTGTTTTACACCCTCAAGGTCATGGAGATTCATGATGATTCAAGGTGCTAATAACAGTTATTTGATCTGAGCTCAGCTTGGGCTGTAATGACTTCCTCGCCCTTTCCCTGTTATCCAGTCTGTGCATTAAAGCAAGTGATCTCATCTTTCCATGTAGTATCAAAGGTGTGCTCCATGAAAGGGAAAGCTACTGAGTGGTTAATCTGACAGATAAATGTTTTTTTCAATTACACTATTCCTACTTCTGAATTTTAATGGGAAGTCACGATGGCAACGATGCTTCTGTGACTTTTGGCTGTTCAGAGGGAAGTCTCCACCTAGAGATGAGGTGATCCAGATGAACTGGAAAATGAAAAGCATGAATGTGGTGAAGAGATTCCCTGCAGTTCCTGCTTCCTCACATCTAATCTATTTAAAGCAGAGAGAGAAAGGGAGAGGGTTAGAAGCTGAGGATGGACATAGCTCATACTTGTAATAAACTGAAATCATTCATGGAATGGATACATGGCACATACTATACTGTGATCATAGCCATATGTTATGATATGATTGATGGCCTTGTGTTGTTGTTGCGTCATCTATTACAGTGGTTCTGAAATGTGTGTGTGGTGGGGAGAGGGCATCAGGGAAGGGTGGAAGGTCTCTTGAGTGGGTAGCAAGAAGATGCACAGCCTCCAAATTTTACTGAGGACTTGGGGGAGGGGGGGGGGATGTTTCCAAAATAGTGGGATAGCAATGGGGAGATAAAGTCAGAGGACAAGGGAAAGGTAGATGGGAGTTGGGCTGGCAAGGAGAAAGGAAGAGAGTGAGATACATATGTGTAGGATAAGCAAGAGGAAGGGAAGTGGGGGTGATCCACAGCCTGTCCTTATAATTATTATCCATCTACTTGTTCCACTGATTTATTGATTGATTTTTATTTTTTTAAATTCCTTTATCCAACAAAAAGAAAGACAGATTTATCTTTTCAAACCACTCTACCTTTGACCAACTGACTTGAGCTACATACAAGGAGGCAACAGCACAAGCTCTTTTAGCAGAGCCTTAGCCACAGCTAAAGTGCTCATTCCTTGTGATCTTGCTTTTGTTCCCACAATGTGCACATCTGTGTGACCGCACATGTGCCCTGAGGGGCCCTGCCCTGCTGCTGTGCTGAGTTCCGCATATGAGTGACAGAGACCCATATGTACATCACTCTAGCTTGGAGCAATGTTCTCTGAGCTGGGGCGGAGGAGGTCAGCGTGAGTCTCATTTCCACAGTTGTGCTTCCTATACATGTTAGCCCTTTTCCTTTAAACCAAAGTTCTGCTCAGTGAGATGAGGAACTATAAGCTGGCACTACCTCGTTTTACAAGTAAGGTAATGACCTGTTGTGCTGAGCGGTTACACAAGACCACAGTAATGTCTAGAACAGTTGTTCTCAATCAATGTATTGAGACCCACTGGTGGATCCCAGGAGAATCTTAGGTGTGTCCCAAGGTGGCCTGGCTATGGGGTCCAGGAGAGCCTAGAGCAGCTGTGTTGTAGCCTCTGCATCCGGCCACTTGTTCTATCAACCTGTACCACTGAGGGTTGGGGTGGAGGAGGGACATGGCTTCCCACAGCTTCCCCACCTCTCTGACTCATGCCTCCTGCTGCTTGTGGCTATCTCATACTGGCTCCCTACTGCTGTCACTGCCATGATCACCCCCACTGACCTACTGCTGCCACTGCTCTGCCAGGATTGCCCCCCACCTCCAGTGCATCCACACAGTCATTCCTAGTCCTGGATTTTTTAAGGTGTGACTAGGATTTTTAAAAGATGTTTTGGTGTGTCATGCCCTCCCAAAAGTCTAAGAACCACTGCTCTAAAATGCAGAATTATAGCACAGTAGACATGTAACACAGTTACCTAGCCACAGCATCATTTAAGCCTATCACACAGCTGAATAAGTAATTGGACAATATGCAAATGTATTCTCTACTGGCTGACTCAACAAACAAAAAGGAAGTTTTGTTTTCACTCAATGTATAATTAACTTGTGAAACTTGTTGCCAGAGGATGTTGTAGAGGCCAGTAGCGCAGCTGGGTTTAAACAAGGATTGGTTTAGGTTCTTGGAGGATAGGTTCATAAACAGCTATTATTCCAGTAGGATAGGGGATGAGGATCTGCAGGGGTCCAGTAGGATGGAACCTTTGACTGTCAGATTGGGAGTGAATAGTAGGGAATGGATCACTCCATCATGACCTGTTGTGTACTTCTCTGAAGTGACCAGAAGTGCCACTGTTGGAGGCAGGATGCTGGGGTAGATGGTCCATTGATCTGACCTAGTTTGGTACTTCTTAAGTTGCTATCATATAAAATGTGTGATCAGTAGGGAAAATGCTGATGTAGAAAATATAATTGCTCAAATGACAAGAGCTAGGGGTGGAACTACCGGATCTACCAGTATCCGATACTGCCAGTATTGGGTGTAGTGGCAGTATTGGATTAAACCCAGTAATCCCAGTAAATTACCGGATTCCCCCCGTACTGGATTTTTTACATTGTAGCCATTCAAATGAATGGCCGCAATGTAAAAAAAAACCACAAAAAAACACAAACACTTTCCCTGCCCGAGTCCAGGCTGCATGGGTGGAAGGGGGGACACCCCCCATGCACCCTGCCCAGCCTGGATTTAAACAATAAAAAATTTTTCCCCTAAGTCCCCTAGTGCAGGCTCCGGGCCACCGATGGTGACCCAGAGCCTGCACCAGCACTGCAGCAGCAGGTAAGTGTACCGATATTTAACTGATCCCTGGGGTGGGAGGTGGTTTTTAACACACACCCACCCCAGGGATCACCCTACCTCCCCAATGCCATTGCCTACCTTGAGCTCCGGGTGGCGGCGGCGGCACTCTGGCAGCTTCAGCGCTGGCTGTGGCTGCCAGCTTCAGCACGCTACTAGGTCTTTCAGGGAACTTCCGGGTTCCCCGGAAGGCCTAGTAGCATGCTGAAGCCAACGGCAGCCACAGCCAGCGCTGAAGCTGCCGGAGTGCTGCTGCCGCCGCCTGGAGCTCAAGGTAGGCAATGGCATTGGGGAGGTAGGGTGATCCATGGGGTGGGGTGGGTGTTAAACCACCCCCACCCCAGGGATCAGTTAAGTACCGGTACATTTACCTGTTGCTGCAGTGCTGATGCGGGCTCTGGGTCGCCTGTCCGGAGTCCGCACTAGGGGACTTAGGGGAATTTTTTGTTGTTGTTTAAATCCAGGCTGGGCAGGGTGGGTGGGGGGGTGTCCACCCTTGCACCCACACAGTCTGGGAGGGGGGAGGTGTTTGTTTTTTAATTTTTTCCATAGATTTCAATGGGGACAGTTCCCCATTGAAATCAATGGAAAAGATCCGGTACCGGTAAACTGGTATTAATCCGGTAAGCCAGTTTTTAAAAATCCGGGCACCGGTAAAACCGGTACCCGGTATTTGCCTCATGTCCCACCCCTAACAAGAGCTATAAAAAGGCAATCTGAAAATCCCAGGTTCAAGTCTGGCTTGTGGAAGGACATGTGGTATGGGATTGACTAGGGCTGCAACGAATAGGTCATCCAAGGACTCAACTCGAGTTCTGAAGTTCTGAGTACCCGCTTCGGGTACTCAGCTGAACTTCAGAATTTTTGTCTGAGGACCCAGAATTCAGAACTTGGAATTCTGGACCACAGAAATCCCTGGAACTCAGAACTTCAGAATGGGGGAGGTGTGTGTGTTCCAACTGTCAGAGGACTGCAGCCAGTAAGGAAGAGTTGCTGCCCCACGCTGCCCTGTCAATCAATCAACTGTGTGCCCTCCTCTGACAGGTATTTCTGCAGGGCCTCGAGCCCTTTGGGGGGGAGGTGTGTGTGTTCCAGCTGGCAGAGGACTGCACCCAGTAAGAGAGAGTTGCTGCCCCACCCTGCCCTGTCAATCAACTGTGTGCCCACTTCCTCCTACAGGTATTTCTTCAGGGCCTGGAGCTCTTGGGTGCCAGCTGAAGGGCAACACCCAAAGGGTGTCAGCCATTGCTCGGGCTGTTGGCGGGCCATGGCAGCCGTGACTGCACCCCCCTTATTTGATTAGGAAGCACCTTGACAACTTAAGAAGTACCTGAAGGAGAGGAGCGTAAAGCTGCGATGGACATGTCTATGCTCTTGCATGGGGCTCCTCCTGGGATTTGAGCATGTGTCTTCTCACTCAGCTGTGATTTCATTGAGGAGTTACACAGGGGTTGGGTTTTTTTGGTCCCTCCTTTGGGATTCTGGTCTGCTGGTTTTTGGGGTATGCATGGGTTCCCCACTGCCCCTTGCTTTAGGTGTTTCATGACCTGTGCCCCCTTCTCTGAGGGCTGGAGTGGGGTGGAGATGGGTTAGGTGTAGGATCTCTAGGCTCCCTTTGGTATCTTGGGGTTTACTTTTCTTAGTTTTTGACTTTCTTTGTATATTACGGGGAGTTGGACCCAGCTTCTTAGCTTGTTGCCCTGTTATTAATCTATTTTTCTGGGCTTTGAATTGATTGCGTGGTTTGGTTTATTGATTTATTGCCGCTTAGTTGTGTTTGGTTAGCTCCGGTCACGATGACTAGGAAGAGGCGACATCAAGGATTTTAGCCCCTGAAGATGAATCCCACTCCAAACAGCAAAAACTAGACTCCTTTATTATCCCATCTGTTGAAGGGGCAGTGGGGAGGGGGGGGACAGATGTACCTCATACTGTCTCAACTATTGGGAAATCACAAATGAATTTAGGCAATCCTCATGGGCTGAAAGCCTTATTTGATTTATCAGTTTCTACTCCCCTTGATCCTTTGCAGTCTAGTGGAGATGAGTCTTGTG
>QEPC01015055.1:31939-56475 GCA_003113815.1 Sphenodon punctatus
GCAGGCGCAGCCTTTCTCCGACACCAGCATGCGGCATGCGAGAATGTTCCAAGCCATCTCTAAGAACCTTGTTTACAAGGTAGCAACCTCAGAAGGTTGCTACCTTGTAAACAAGGTTCTTTGAGATGTGTCTATACATTCTCACATGCCGCATGCTGCACTACAGCAGCTGACAGCACCGCCGGTGTTGGAGTCTTAGTCCTTGGCACCCTGTGCTTGCAGGGCACCACCCCCAGCGCCACAGCGAGGGGCTGCCTCTGTTTGATGCTGTCAATAGGAAGATCCTTTGGGCCAAGTTAAGCAAATCTTCTATAGACAAGAGGTTGTTACTTCTCCTCCAGAGTCTTCATGAGGACTCCTCCCTGGTAGTTAGGACAAGCAGTGATGGCCATACTACAGATAAAATTTCCACTGCTTCTGGGGTTAGGCAGGGCTGTGTCTTGGCCCCAGCCCTGTTCAACCTCTTTTTCAACGATGTAATTCCCTGGATGGCACAGCAAGAATTCTTTCCACATAAACTGGCATCTTGTTATATAGGTTGTCTCCTGTAAGTGGACGATCTTGCATTGATGTCTCAAACATGGGTGGGCCTGAATAGGCAACTGAGGGCCTTTTCAAATTATTGTAATTTCAACAAATTGTCTATTAATTATGGGAAATCTAAAATTGTAATTTTTTCTAAGAGCAGGAAGTGCTGGAAATGGTGTATAGATGGTCAAGCTATCCAACAAGTAATGATTTTTAAATACCTTGGTTTTTACTTACATGCTTCAGGGAGGTGGAATGAACATTATTAATAGGATGGTCACGACCTCTAAGGGACCTTCCCTTGCCATTTGGAAATTCTTCGGGAGCTCAGGTAGGAGCGCTTTTGACTTAGCCATTAAGGCCTTTTATTAGCAAGGTAAGGGCACAATTTCTGTATGGTGCAGAATTTTGGGCTCCCTTATCTGCTTTTGACTTAAATTGGGTTCAATCTAAGTTCCTTCGAGGGCTTATGAGGACCCCCAGGGGTACTCCCACTTCAGCAATTAGGCTAGAGGCCAGCCAGAAGAGCTGGTCTTTTGTTTTGTGGGTTTTAACATTGAAGTTCTGGTTTAAGTTAACCAGAACCCCTCAATCTGGCCTTGTTAAATTTTTATTAGATGTCTCACATAAGGAAAAATGGTTCATAGCAATTAATGACTATGTTCTCAAGATTGGGTTCTCTCTGGACTATCTGGTCAATAAAGTTCCATCTGTTGTTATGGCAGAAATTCTGCAAAGACAGGCTGATGTGAATAGTCAAAATGAGATGGCTAAGATCCGGATTTCCCCACATATGGCTTGCTATCTTTCCCTGCATTTATGGCCAGGAAATATGGCATCTTATCTGAAATCTTCAGTCTCCATGTGGGAAATATTTGTTTAAGTATGCCCGATTTAATGCCCTCCTCACCAAGGTGCTAGAGGGACGTTTCCATGGAATTGCCTTCTCTTGCAGACTTTGCCCCTTTGATTAACAATCAGTAGAATCAACTGACCACATTCTCTTTAGATGTCATTTAAATGACAAGCTGAGAGCCAAATTTTTGAACCCCCTCCTTTTTAGATATCTTGGGAGGTCGGACTCCCGCTTGCTGGACTTGGCTCTTTCTGATTTGGATTCAGTAATTACCATTAATGTTTCAAAATTTCTTATTCATGCGCTAAATTGTCGGCAGTGATATTTGAAGTTCAAAATTTCCTCGAATGTCAGTCAAGTTAGTCATGACACATACGGTGATTAGACGTATATTTGAAATGTGGATATGAATATAAGTGCATTGGATATGCTGTTAGTTTGTGAATTTGTTATAACCACCTGATCTTGTGGTATTTTTAATTCTTAGTTTTAGGCAATGGCCCGTATTTTTATTATTATTATTATTATTATTATTTATTATTTTATTTATCTCATATCGAAAGATGTTTTTATTATATTGTGTATTTTTTATTGTACAGTGTTTTTGCAATGGCCTATGGCTACACATGTAAATAAATGAATTGAATGAACTTCAGAACTCTTTCCTTCAATGATTTTAAAATGCACCCACTTTAAAATCATTATACTAAACAGTGTCCAGAAAAGCAGGCTAGCAAGAGTGAGACAATCACCCAAGAAGACAAACCCAAACAGTGCAACTGTAGGCAGAAACAAATAAACAAACAAACAAAAAACACAGACCAGCAGACATAACACCACCACCACCCACAAGAAACCAGACATTCACCCACCCACCCAAACACACACACACACACACACACACACACACACACACACACACCTCCACTGTGCCTGCCCAGTGCCCACGTATGCAAAGTCATCCCCTCCCCTGGCATACACCATATTATTTTAACCAGAAAAATCTCCCCTGTGCCCCAGTGATCAGTCATATCTTGGCAAAGTTGAACCCACAAAGTACAGTCACAGTACCCACAAAAACCACAGCAAATGTGCTCCCTCTCTGGTCTCTATGGTGCTTCCAGCTTGCCAACAGGCAGTGCAAGCAGCAGCAGCACTGGCAGCTGCCAAACTTTAAGTATATTTTGCACTGGTGGCAACCCCCAGCATTGCCCCAGTATATGGACAGCCCAGGCCAGGGGATGTGGAGCTAGGCAGATCCCTCTGGCCTCCATGGTGCCAAGCAGTAGGCAGCAGCAGTGTGGCACCCACTTATTTTTTTAAAAAAATCATGGCCTGGTGGAAACAACTAACCCCTGTACCCCAGCATTACCCCTATGGCCAGGCCAGACTAAGTACCACTCCCCCCAGCCAATTATTTACAGATCAGAAGGGTAATGCACACAATCAAATTCAGTAGAGGATGGGAAATGGCTATTCAGCACCTTTTATTAGGTCCTTGCCAGCCAATCAAAATTTGCCATCTGGCTTGTCCATCACTCAACTGTCCCCTTCCATACCCCCCTCCTACCAAATATGTCACTAAGTTTCATTTCCTAACTCAAAGAAGCTAGGGGTCAACCGTTTGGATCACTCCAGTCATGCGCACAATCGTGCCAGCACTCGATGGATGCTTCCGAAGTTTTCCAGAGCTTTTTGAAGACCGTCCGTGGCACTTGGAACTTCGGACCTAAGAAATTTAGAGCTGAGAATTGGAATCCCTAGTGGATTCAGAAGTTTTTCAAGGACCAAGTTTCAGCTTTAGGATTGACCTTATTTTTCAAGTTTGGTTTTTTAAAATAAAAACCCCACCCCATCCCTCAAGCCCAGCCTCAATGTTAGGTGATGCAATGTTTAAATTTGTGTATATTTATGTTTATATAAGTCACCATATCAAAAATATTCACATTAAAAGATGGAGGCGATTTTGTGCATAACTAGGGACCCCATTCAGTATTGTGGTGTGGGTCCCTGCCCACACATAAGAACGTTTAATGAACACATACTAAGGGTAAAAGTACATGTTACTGTAATTAGGGGTGGGACACCGGGGAGAATACTGGATACCGGATTTACTGGTATCGGATCTCCCCAGTACCAGATTTACCGGTATCGGCATACCGGATCTTTAACATTGGGCGTTTTACCAGTTTTTTTACATTGTGGCCATTTATCTCAATGACCGCAATGTAAAAAAACCGGTAACGTGCCCAACGTTAAAGATCCGGTATGCCGGTACAGGTAATTATCAGATTTATCAGATTAATCCGATACACCAAAATACCGGCAATATCGGTTCTTGGGAGAACCGGAATTCCCACCCCTAGTAATTATAAACTTCACATTCCCTTCAGGCTTCAGGGCTCCCTGCACTGCAGACCTTGGGGGCCTCTCTATTATGTATATGGTGTTGCTATTTCTATTTTTCTCATGGGCCTGATGTTCTGCGGGCTCCCTCCTAAATCGCTGTGAGTCTTTTGTAGGCCAGTGCTCCCTGCATTTGAAGTTCTGAGGACCCAAACTTTATGCCAGTGCTTTTCACACTCACATTGTCAAGTTTTATTCATGTGTGCATGGGAGGCCAACACATCGTCTGTTTGTTCGTTCATTCGTTCATTCATGAATTCATTCATTTGAATTTTGACTCTGTCCTCTCTAAGGGCTCGTGGCAGGTAACAACATCTGTCTAATCTACATTCACTTGTATAAAATAAACAAAAATAAAGCCCATAAAATTATAAGGTATATAAATCCCCATTGAAATGACTTCCCAAGCCCTGTCCCTGCCTGATCAATGCCTGGCCAAATAAATAGATCTTACATTGCCTCCAGGAAATGTTTAGACTTGGGATGTGGTGAAAGGGGTTCACAGAACTCTAAAGCAGCCTCTGAGAACATCTATCTGCATGCCCTTGCCATACAGATTTGGTATGGTGATGGAACTTGCATGAGGGTGCCCTGACTGACCTTGAGGATTATGATGTAACATAGGGGAGGAGGCGATCTTTTAGATAGCATCTTGTGTGGAACAGTCTGCACTTGCCTGGATGAATCCTGCTCCTATAGTAGATAAGGATATTTATTTATTTATTTATTTAAGATGTTTATTATTTTTATTTATTTTATTTTCATTGATTTATATCCCTCCCCTCCTGAAAACAGCTTGGGGCAGCTAACAATTTTAAAAGCATAAAAATACAATAATAAAATATAACAATCATAATAATATAACTTTTAAAACAGGGTTAGAACAAAAAAAATAAAAGAGAAATATATAAGGGTAGGGTACAGTAAAAACCCATAACCCACCCTCCCCTCCTCCCCAAAGGCCTGGGTGAATAGCCAGGTTTTACAAGCCTGACAAAATGTGAAGAGGCTTGGGGCCACAGGCAGCTCGGGACAGCTCACAAATATATAAAAAGCATAAAACGTCAATTAAAATAACTTAAAGGAGGTAAAATACACCAGCCCACCCCCCACCCCCCCACACATCCCCCACCCATCACCCATCTCCCTTGCCAAATGCCTGGTGGAACAGCCAGGTCTTACAACTTCTTCAAAAAGTGGGGAGATCCGGGGCCAGCCGCACCCCCACCAGAAGGGAGTTCCACAGCCGTGGTGCAGCCACTGAGAATGCCCTCTCCTGTGTTGCCCCCCTGGAAGACTTGGGGGACCTCGAGCAGGGCACCCCCAGATGACTGCAGGGGCCAATCCAGCACCCAGGGGGTGAGGCGGTCCCGCAGATGTGCAGGGCCTAGGTTGTTTAAGGCTTTATAGGCCAAAACCAACACCTTGAATCAGGCCCAGAAAACTACCAGAAGCCAGTGCAGAGAACAGAGCACTGGTGCAATGTGCTCGCAGCGGCCCAGCTCTACCAGAAGATGGGCCGCCACATTCTGCACCAGCTGCAGGTTCTGATCCATCACCATGGGTAGCCCCACGTAGAGCGTGATATTGGCCCCAATCCATGGTCTGTGAGTGTATGACATGCGTACCAAACTTACACTGGGTGTTCTCTCATGGACAGCACCCACACCTCTGCCCTGACTCACCCGTGGGCAGGCTGTCCATTTAAAGGTGGCATGCCAGATGTGCAGGCGGAGCAGAAGTGGTCAGGCTGTCCCTGCTCGGGGGAAGTCCTGCCAGCGGTACCAGGAGCTCTGCTGTGGAGCAGACAAGCCAAACCTGGGGCACCAGCTAGAGGAGGGGCTTCTGTCTGTCTCCTTGGCAGACAGCCACGGCAATCCTGCTATTACTTGGGGGTTGCCCCAGGCAACGCAATAGAGTTAGGGGTGATCTGCCCACAACTATATGGTGTGGGGGAGGGGCCATGTGAGAACACCCATTGTGCAATCACATGGTGCTACTGCCCAAGTCCTTCACTGTGTAATTGAGCCGCCATCTAAATCTGCTGCCACAGCCCTGCCTCTTCCTCTGCCAGTAGCCACACTTAAAGCCTTCTCCCATGGGGTGTGGAGAGGCCGGGTGGTTTGGCAGAGGGAGAGGAAGGGGTATGATGACGGTCTCCGGTATCAGCATGGTTGGGCAGTGGTGGACTCAAGCAGCAGCAGCACCCGGCCAACACAGAGCATGCACATGCACAGGATGAGTTAGAGCTGCACATTATGTGTGCAGTGCACAGCCGGTGGATTGGGGCCAAAATGCCTGAAAAGGGAAAGCTCAGTTTTATCAAACCCGCAGATTCAGCGCAAAATGGAAATACACGAATTGGGTCTGTCTTTATTTGTTAGACAAGGACCATCACACACTAGATGCATTCATTCCCTGGGCTTTTTAATAAGATCTCCAAAGAAATGGCTATGACTTTGGGTTGACCCCTATCTATCAGTATTATTTTGAGATCAGTTTGCAAGATTTAGCTTTACAGCTTCATGGCTAGAGAGCATCTTCCCTCTTCAGAAACCAGCATTATCCACAGCTTTCCCAATGACGGGAAGTCTAAAAGGTCACTTTGGAACCAATGTCTTTTGCATGGCAGCCTCTGGAATGCTGCACTATGACACAGCTACTTTAAAGATTTTCTAAATGGTGCGTAACAACCTTGAGGAACAGTAATGTGAGATATAGCTGGTTTGTTGGCCTGTTTTTTTGATCAAGAGCAGACACTTGTGACATGACTCCTTCCAGTTCATAACACTAAATGGCTCTGCATTATGACAATTTACTATATTTTACTATCATAACTGCAATTTATTTATTTAAATGTATAACCCATCCTTTCCCTGAGGCTCTGGGTGGGTAATAACATAATAAAAACATAGACACATAAAACTATATAAAAATATGTGAAAATCCTCTAAATGTTCCTACACCCATTCCCTAGCCCCACCTGTCAAATGCTTGGCCAAAAAGAAGAGTCTTACATTGCCTCTGAAAATGCTCAGGCTCGAACCTTGACAAATCTCCAGAGGAAGAGAATTCCACAATACTAGAATACCCCACAATGACCATACCCCACAGTGTGTGGGTGCTTTCTCACACGGGTGAGTGAATTCTGCTTCTTAATATTTCTCAGTCAATCAGAGGAACATACAATCCTTACATTTAAATGTCCTTCAGAGGCCAAAAGGAGTTATGTAAGATGGAGGGGCAAGGGTGTTGTGGTAGGGTGGTTTCCCTGCCTGCTTTCTTGGCCTATTTTGCTTCAGATAAGTCAGGTCCAGGGGGCACCCAGTGGCATCTTGTAGAGCTGGGGGAGGGCTGATTTCCTTGGGGAGGAATCATTGGGACGACTTTTGAACCAACTGGGGTCATGCTGGGCATCGGGATATATCAAGAGGGGGGGAGGAAAGTTGGATACAGGGGCAGACATTTGGTTTCTGTTCCCTGTCTCAGGATATTTGGGAGCTGAGGTCAGGGGCGTAGCAAGGTTGAGAAGGGCCTGGGCTCAAGCCTCAGTTATGGGCCCCCTATGCGCGTGCGTGCGCGCCAAAACCCCAAAAGTGGGCGTGGCTTAAGGGATGGGGTGGGGCTTAAGGGGCGGGGCCTGCTGACAGCTTCTAAATATACAAAATCCTCTACAGCAGCAGCCTGATCACCAGACAGCTTTGGTATTTGGTAGTCACAGCAGAAAAGGGCCATAGTACAGCCCTGGGGAGACAACTCGGAGTACAGAGTCTGCAGGTTTGGAGGAAATGGCCATTCACACAAAATCCAAACTAGAGAAAAAGCAGCGTCTGTCACTGTGTCTAAATTTGCTTGGTAACAGAAAGCCACCACATTAGAGCCTGGCCAAACTCAGCTCAGGATCCGACACTTCCATCCATTCCCACAGGTGACCCCATCCATTTGACCTCCCCCTCTTCTTGGGCACAGCCTGAAAAGGGCCATTTATCAATTTATATTTATCAAATATCCAAGTCATGATGGCTGATGCTCTGTTTCAGGGCAGGAATGCATCCCAAGAGTCTATTCATTTGGGGTTAAATTTCAATCCCCCTCTTACAACAGGGTTTTCACCTAGCCAATGCTTTTGACCTGGAATATCCCAACAGAATGGCAGTAAGATAGGAGACCTGTGGCTAAATGCAATTCACTGCATCAATACAAACCATTTCCTTCTGGGGAGAAGCAGCAGCTGGCTTAATTCCAAGAGCTGCAGTTTCTCCCAAGAGTTCCATTTTACAACTTAAACATTTCAACATCATTGATTTTTTAAAAACAAAAATACAAGCTCACATTTAATAAAACAACTGCAACACCCCACCCCCAATAATTTTCCATACAACTGTAACTACCACATGCACATACATCACCACTAAGGATTTAGCTAGGGAGATGGCCAATCTCTTCCTTTTTGCCTCCCAGAAGAAAAGCGATCCTGCCACATGCAGTGCCTCCTACTGATGGGGATTAGCTTCTAAACTCTAAAGCCACAGGGCCTGCTTTTCCATCTCTTTCCAGAGCTGCTGCTTCAGGTGTCCTCAGAGGGCAAGAGGGAAGCCGAGGACAATGTGGCCCACCAACTCTTGTGATTTTGTTAACATCTTATTATGATATTAATTTAGAACAGCACCAAGTACATTGCTGGCACTATATATAAATAAAATAATAATAAAAAGAAAAGCATTGCATTTATAGTAGATACCGAGATGGAAACAGCTTCAGGGAAAAGGAACTGACCCCATGAGTGTGGATAAGGAGCTGGGGGAATTGGTCCAGGGTACTGAGGGAAGGGGAAAAAGGAGATGGATGGAATCAATCTAGGTCACTGCATGTGGGAAGAAGGAAGCAGATGTGGCTGGCTTTCATGTGTACTGCATGGGGGTGAGGGGGAGCAAATAGGGAGATTGGTTGAAGGTGCTGCATGTGTGCGAGGAGAGAGAGAGCAGATGGGAGGATGGATCCAGGGTGAGCTACACCTGTGTATGGCAAATGGGAGAGATCGGTCTAGGATACTAACTCCATTTTAACACTACTTTAACATTTCTTATGCATGTTGCAGGGCTGCATAGGGCACCAATATAGTCCTGCAACTTGCGTAAGAAATGTTAAAGCAGTGTTAAAGCGGAGTTACATGTTATGTCCCAAAATGGAAAATATCATAATGCCACTATATAAAATCTATAGTGAAACCACACCTAGAATACTGTATCCCGTTCTGGTCACCCCATCTCAAAAAAAGACATCACAGAACTGGAAAAGGTGCAGAGAAGGGCACCATAGAGATAGATGCCTTGGATCACTTTTAATTCTTTTTGCTCCCTTCTTTCCTTTAAAAAAAAACACCTGAAGACCTATCTATTTTCCAGGTGCTGTTAGGATCGACTGCTGGTTCCCCTTAATGTATTTTGTCCTCTCTCTTTTCCTTCTCCTTTTAAATGGTTTTAAAATGGATTTTATATTGTTTTATTTATTGTATGTGAAGCGTTCTGAGCACCATTTGGTGGGGAAGGTGCTGTAAAATAAAATTATTATTATTAGTCTAGCAGCCTCAAAAAGACACTGTAGGTGAAAACAGACAAGCACCTCAACTCTGCTTTAACTCCATTTAACACCGCTTTAACGTTTCTTATGCATGTTGCAGGGCTGCATAGGGTGCTAATACAACCCTGCAGCATGCATAAGAAATGTTAAAGCAGACATGCATGTCTGTTTTCACCCATACATAGGCGAGTCAGGCAGAACTATGGGATTTCTAACAGTGGCAACATCTGAGACAAAATTCAAAGCAGGGAAGCAACATCAGCAGCTGGAGACTAAGGAGTGAAAAAAGATATGGCAAGAAAGGTACAACTGTTCTCTCCCACAGAAGACACTTGTGTGAATGTGCCTAGTGTGCACTCTTTGGTTCCCCATTACCCTCCAGAGACACTGGTATTTAATACAGACTACTTGCCAACCCTAGGTGTTCAAAAATCATAAGTTAGGATCCTCCAAGTTCATGAGATTATTATACAGCACATTCAGTGTTCAAAATGCTTTGTAATCCTTCTCAAGTTCACCCTTCACAACAACCTATTGAGTTCCTTGCTAAGACAGGATTTGAACCCTGGTCTCCAAAGTATAACATCGTATCCACTAAACTGCATTAACAAATCTCAGTTTTCCCCTCCCCCGTGTCATATCTGTTCATCCTAAATTGTAAACCCCTGTGGTACAGACCTTTGTCTAACTAATGATTGTTCAGGGCCTGGCACATTGCCGACACTGCACTGATTAATAACAGTAATAATAATTAATATCAACAATCTAAGAAAGTAGATTTCCAAAACAAAACAACTTGTGAATTTGGGTTCTGCTTATTTGCCTTCTCTTTTTCAAAGCCCTTGAGGGAAGGGATTCACCTTTTTAAGTTTCCTCCCAGACTAATCCCCAAGCAGGAAGGCTAGACAAACACATTATTTGCTAAAGAAAACAAGCGGAGATCTCCATTTAGCCACAGGAGCAGGGACTTTAACAAGGAAAACCACAAGCACTAGAAGACTCCCGTGGTAGTCCCTGACAGAGAGCAAAGAAATGAGGTAAAGGCAAAGCAAGAGAGAATAAAACCAGGAGAAGAAAGCAGCCGCAGAAGGCGCTCTTGTCCCAGCTTCTCACCTAGGTCCCCAGCAGCAGCAGCAGCAGCAGCAGCCGGCTACAAGAGCACAAGGAAGCCCCCCAGCAGCCTGAGGACACAGGCGGGGCGCATGGTTCGAGCTCTGGCTTTGATTGTGATGGGGAGGAGGAGGAGCGCTTTTTCTCTTAAGAGGCTATGCTGAGACACAACCTCCCCCCGGGGCTTCTGAGGGAGAAGCGCAAAGGGAACTAACTCGGCAGCTGCAGTGGCGCGGCCTCCCCTCCCCCGGACTGGCGTCCAACAGTCCCTGAGAAACACCCTGCTCCCATCAGCATTAGCACTGGGGCGAGAAACCCAAGTGCGGGCTGCCCGCCCATCCCCCTTGCCTTGGTGGCGCAGTGGAAAAAAAAAAAAAAAAACTCAGATGGGACAGGCGGCGCCGGGCGGATCCTTTTGGGCCCCATGACTTTTTGCAGGCCCCCCGGAGAGCAGGGCCCAGGCTCAAATGCGCCCCCCCGCGCCACGGTAGCTACGCCCCTGACTGAGGTCAGTGGACCCTCTGATCTGACACTAATGCTGCTTAATGGAAAGTCAGTGGCTAATACAACAATCACCATCCATGGTCTTATCCAGGATGAGGCTGCTGACCTCGTATGCATAACTGAGACCTAGCTGAATGAGGCTTCTGGGCCTATGGTGGCCCAGACAGTTCCAGCCAGGTGCTCACAGCAGCAGCCTAGGACTGAGTGCTCAAGGGGGTGGAGTGCCGTTGATCTGCAAAGACAATCTGGTCTATCAAAGGTATCCAGTGTCTGACACAGAGTGTATCCTCCTTGTGTTCGAGGCCCAGAATAGATTGAGGATTCTGTTGGTGTTCTACAACTTCGCTGCATGGCAGACTCCCTGACAGCTCTAGCTGAGCTGGTCTCAGGGGTGATTGAGATCACCCAGAGTTATTGTCTTGGGTGATTTCAACATACATGATGAGGCTGGCCTTTTTTAGGGGCAGAGTAGGATTTCATGGCCACTATGACAACCATGGGTCTATCACAGATAATATATGGCCTGACGCATGAGGCTGGATACACATTGGATCTCATGTTCTGCACTGGCTTGCAAACAGAGGTTCTGATTATTGAGGGTGTTATGAAACTGTTGTCATTGTTCGACCATTACCTTCTGAGGGCCCAAATCCCTGCCCTCTTTTGCCCCCGTTGGGGTGGTGACCAGTTAGTATGTTCTGCCCCCAGAGACTAATGGATCCAATAGGAATTGAGAACTCTCTTGGGGATTTACCCGCTGACCTTGACAGCCTCTCTGTCAGTGGCCTAGTTGATTTGTGGTATGCTGTGCTGACCTGGGCCATTGACAGAGGCACCCAGGTATCCACTTACTCTGCTGTGGCAGTGCAGGTGTCCCTGGTATACAGAAGTCCTGAAGCAGCTAAAGTAGGAGGGTAGATGGTTAGAGTGAAGGTAGTGCTCAACTTGCATCAAAGCCAGCTGACTGCCGCATAGGTTGTTTGCCGTGGCAGCGGCAATGGCAAAGAAAGCTTTCTTCACTGCTGCCATAGTATCCACAAAGTGCTGTCTGGCAGAGCATTTCTGGGTGCTGAATATATTATTAAATCCTAGCTGTCTCCACCAGGAGTTAGAGTCATTAGCTGCCTGCTGTGATGAGTTTGCCACCTAAATTGCAGATAAAGTTGCTCATATTTGGCATGACTTGGGAAATGCCAGTTTGGGTGCAGAGTCAGAGTTTAGGATTGGGGAGGTTTGGTCTTGTCCAGATTGCTTGGATTGACTTCAATTAGTCTCACACACTGATGCAGAGGGTATTTATTTATTTATTTATTTATTTAAAACATTTGTTAGTCACCCCTCCCCCCCCCCCATGCTTACAGCATCCAAGGGCAATGTACAACTCAATAAAACATTCATAAAAACAATTTTTTAAAAACCCTTAAAAACACACAATATAAACTAAAAACAGGTTGGGAAATAAAAATAAAAGGTAGGGAAGCGTTAAAACTAACCCACCCTCCCATCCTCCTCCACAAAGGCCTGGGCAAATAGCCAGGTTTTACAAGCCTGCCAGAATGTCAAAAGACTTGGGGCCAGGCGAGCTTCCTTCGGGCAGGAGTTCCAAAGGCACAGCCCAACCATCAAGAATGTCCCTCTACATTGTGACCCCCCGCTTAACACGGGGGACCTCCAAGAAAGCACCCCTGGCAGACCGAAGGAGCCACTCTTGGACGGTCCCTGAGATACGAGGGGCCCAGACCATGAAGGGCCTTATAGATCAATACCAATACCTTGAACCTGACTCGGCACGCTATTGGCAACCAGTGCAGAGTCCAGAGCACAGGTGTTATATGCTTCCGATGACCCGTCCGCATCAGAAGACGGGCCGCCGCATTCTGCACTAGCTGCAGCCTCCAGACCAGGAACAAGGGCAGCCCCACGTAGAGAGCATTGCAGTAGTCCAGCCTCGAGGTAACGAAGGCATGGATGAGGGAGGCCAGGTCCAGCCTGGAGATGTATGGACGTAGCATCTGCACTGGATACAACTAGCAGAATGCAGCCTTTGCCACCACTTCCACCTGTCGATCCAAACGGAGATCTGAGTCCAAAACCACCCCCAGACTCTGGACCTACTGAACTAGAGGAGGGCGAACCCCCCCAATCAGGGGGGCAGACACCTCCCTCACACTCCCCACCACCATCACCTCTATCTTATCAGGGTTGAGCTTCAGTCTGCTCTGCCGCATCTACTCTGCCATGACCTCCAAACACGGGGACAGCAACGAGACAGCAGGGTCTGGGTCATTGGAAAAAGAGAGGTACAGCTGAGTATCATCAGCATATTGGTGACATCACACCTCAAACCCTCTCACGACCTCCCCCAAGGGCTGAATATATAAATTAAATAATAAAGGAGACAGGATGGAACCCTGCGGAATGCCACAGGACAAGGCATGGGGCAAGATGTTTCAGCTCCCAACACCACCCTCTGGCTTCTCCCTGAGAGGAATGAGCAGAACCATTCAAGAACAGTCCCGTCCAGACCCCCCCAGGTCTCACAGCCATCTCAACAGCAACCAATGGTCCATTGTATCAAAAGCAGCCAAGAGATCTAGCAGGATAAGAAATGTAGAACATCCTGCATCCATCTCCCAGCGGAGATAATCGACCAAGGCCACCAATGCTGTCTCAGTGCAATAGCCGGGATGGAACCCAGATTGAAAAGGGTCCAGGAAACTGATGCCATCCAGATGCACCTGGAGCTGGATCACCACCGTCCGCTCAATAGTCTTCCCTAAGATGGGAAGGTTAGAGACAGGTCGGTAGCTGGCGAGTGCATCCACATCTAATGATGGTTTTTTCAGCAGGGGCACACCACATCCTCCTTGAGGCAGGGCGACATCCTCCCCTGCTGTAAGGACATGTTAACCACTCTTGCCAGCACTGTCCCCAATGTATCCCTGGAGGCTTTCACCAACCAGGACGAGCAAGGATCAAGTTCACAACTGGTGGCTCTCACAGATCCCAGAACAACCACTGCATCGGCCGGTGTCACTTCCTGAAACTCCCCCCACAAAGTTGGGACAAACGGGGCCTCCATGACCTCACGCTCTCCACCTACTGCCCCCAACCCGGTGTCAAAGTCACTCTGAATCTGAGCGATCTTGTCTGCAAAGTAGGTGAGAAGTAGGTATGCTTGAAGCTGTGTGGGAGACCAGTTGTGAACTAGATCCATGCCCGTTCTGGCTGGTGAAAGTTAGCTGGGAGACACTGAGGCTGATCCCATGCCCCACAGTTCCCGTGCACACACATACACCCCTGCCGTGAGTGCACGTGCATGTGTGCAGTTTCCACATGGCACAATGTGCCCGCAATGGAGGTGTGTGCAGTTTCTGCAGGGCATGGCTGGAATCAGTCCCATTGGGGCTATGCTGGCTCAGGTTGACAATGCCTCCCTTTGGGAGGGCAGGGTACCTGATGGTCTTAAAACTGCTGTCATCCAATCCCTGCTCAAGAAATCATTTCCTGATGTTGACTCCCTTACCAACTATCACCCCATCCCTAATCTTCCCTTTCTAGGGAAGGGTATTGAACGAGTGGTTGCCTCACAGCTTCAGGCGTATCTCAGCGCTATTGGATTCCTGGACACATGTCAGTCAGGATACCATCCTGGACATGGCACCAAGACTGCGCTTGTGGCCTTGGTTGACGATATCTGATTTGAAATTAACAAGGGAATGGTACCATTGATTCTGTTAGATCTTTGGGTGGCCTTTGGGTGGGTGATCATGAGGTGTTGTTGACATGGCCATGGGACATGGCAGGGATTCGCAGGACTGCTCTTGAGTGGTTCTGCTCATTCCTGGCTGGGAGAAGTGGTAATGGATGGTAGCGCATCGTCCCTTCGGAAGTTCCCTTGTGGGATCCTGCAGGATTCCATCTTGTCCCCATTCCTGATCAGTGAGCCTGATCCCAAACCCTGTGGACTCTATGTGCGCACATGCATGCATGCAGGGTTCCATTTGCCCGAAATAGAAATGCGTGCATATGGCTCGGCACGCATGTGACTTTGCACACAGCGTTTGAGATCAGGCTCAATGTGTACCTGAGGCCCCTGGGCAAGATTGTTCAGAAATTTAGAGTGAAGTGGCATCAGTATGCTGATGATGACACCCAACTCTAGAGCAAAGATGTCAGAGAGATAATGGGTGTTAACACACAGGGCGTTTATAGACGATCCCGCTTACAAGCGGGATCGCCAAACGCCGCCTTTCCCCCCCGCGCAGTCTCTGCGAGCCGTGTCTGCAGTTCAGACACGGCGCAGAGTGCGAGTGCGCATGCGCGCCCTTCTGCGCATGAGCACTCGCCCGGGGAACCAGGAAGTGCGGCGTAAAGCAGGCACTTCAGGAATCCACGTCGGAGGGGGCAGGCGAGCCTGCCCACTCCGACGCGGATTAAAAAGCGGCCCCAGCAATTAGACGAGCGCCAAGAAAGGCGACTGATCAAAGGATCAGCCGCCTTTTTGGTCTCGTGTATAAACGCCCACAGGCTGGGAGCCTGCCAGACCCTGGAGCTGCTCTGTGGCCTTCCCCCACCCCCCACCTCCAGTTGTCTCGCTCAGGCCCTGTGAGGACCCCTGCAGATGGGCTGGCAGTTCCCCTGGTTGCAGTCTGCCTGTGTTCTGCCCCCTCCTCCACCATAGAGTTACAGTCACTTCTGTGACTGCTCTAGGCTGCGAGCACAACTCTCTGTGGTGAACATGGCCCAACCCATACTCCCCCCCCCCCTCCGAGATGAGAGGCAGTCCCAGGACAGCATGCCAATGCCCACCCCAGTTCGGGCTGGGTACAATATGCCCCGCCTTTCTGGGGATGATGCCATGCGAGACAGCCCCAGCTCAAGCTGGTGTGCATCCTGCACATGAGCAGGTAACCCAGGGCAAAGGGGGCGAGGGAGACAATGCAGGGCCCTATCTCATTTGTTTACACCCAGTGATATAAGACTCTGGATGGTGCAGGAGAGGGTAGGTATGGAGAGCTAGATCTAGATGTCATTACCTTACTAGTGGTACTAGAAGTGATGGGATTCAAAGGGAGAAGAAAAGGGGCCCAAAAAAGGTAGGTACCAGCAAAAGAGACATTGAAGGAGCAGTTAGAGAGAAGAGAACCAGTTGAGAAGTGAGCCCCAGGGAACAAGGGCATGAAGAGAATCAAGGAGGAGGGACTGATTGACAGAGAGAATGAGCAGCACAAGGATGGAATAAAGGTCCTTAGACTTGGCTATAGGCGGTCATCGGTGATATGGGGGTGAGTGATCTCAGTAGAGCGGAGAAGATGGGAGCCAGATAGAAAGAGATCCAGGGAAGAACTGTAGGAGAGGAAGTCAAGAAATAGGCTGTAGACACTACAGCTCTTTCAAGGAAGTGGAGGGAGGAAGTGAGATTGAATGATAGCTGGAGGAGGTGGAGGGGTCAAGAGAGGATTTTCTGAGGATAGAGGAGACAGTGGTGTGCTTGCAGGCAGAAGAAAAGGAGACAGTAGAAAGGTAGAGGTTGATGATCTGCAATAGAAAGGGATAACGAAGAGGGAGTTTGCAGTTAGGAGGTGAAATGGGATAGGGTCAAGGGGGCATAATGTCATTAATGTTCCTGGCACTGAACAGTTGAGATTCGAGAGAGGTTCCTTTCCTGAACGGTTTACAATCTAGGATTGGCAAGGGAGGAGATATAAACAGAGATGTGGATACATTCAAGAAGTTGAGAACATGCAGGTGCATATGCTTGATCTGGAAACTTGAATACTATGAATTTGACAAACAGAACAGGGATCTCCAGTGATAGGGAACTTCTATCCATCTCAGCAAGTTCAGGGACAGTAGGACTCAGTGTAACACATGCAGTCACAGTGCCCCACGTACACAATGAGGTCCACACAAAGTTGAAGCCCTTAAACACCTTTACCATCCTAACCATAACTTTCCATAAGCAGCATTATGTTATCTGTATTTTTTTTGTATCTTGCTGTGTCTATAACAAAGGAAGGTGGAGGTGAAACCCATATAGTACTGAGGAGTATTTTAGAGGCAATTACCTCTGAATATCATAATGAAGGCAAAGTACCTGTTACAATGTATTTTTATATTACAGAAGAGCAGATGCCAATACTTAATGAATTATGTTTATCTGTGACTCCAAGTAACACCGTTTACTGTACCTGACCTTTCTTGATTTGACTCATTAAGTTTTATAAATAACACTTCAGAAGATGCCATCAGTCTACTTGTGACCTCTGAAATGACTCAGAAGCAATCTTAAAGTGATTCCCCACAGAAGAATCTTAACAACATATTTGAATAAAAGAAGGCAGGGTATTTGCATATGTCTACAGAAGGTAGTAATCTCTCTCTAAAATGCTTTATTATGCCAGTTGCATTAGTCAACGATTTTAGCATAGTCTCTTTCACATGAAATTATACTAATATAGTGGGAAATACTTTATTTTCTTTAAAATATTTTAAGCTCAGTAGGATACCAAGTGGTGATCTCAGCTAAACACATGATTGTCCAGTATGATGGAATTTAATTATCCACTCAAATAAATAACGCTTTGGACAAGGGGGGGGGGGGCGAATCACACAAGCCTACATCATGTAGTAAGAGCATTCTTGATCATCAACATAAAAATCCAAGTAAGTATTAGAATAGGGCATGAAAACGTGATGCTCCGCTGTACATAAATGCAATGAGTGTTAATTAATGGCACTTAGATGCCAGGGCCACAGACAGAGTGCATACGTTATAATTTCAAGGATGGTTAAGAACAGCAACATGAAAACTATTGAAAGCATTTCGTGCTCCAGTGGACAAAGCAGCCGCAAATCATTCATATGGTCAAGCAAATCTCGAGAGATGCCTGCACGGCTCTGACATATCACGGGGGTGGTGGTGACTGACTCACCTGCCCCTAGAGGTGACAGCACTCCAGTGTTTACAGCTAATCGGAGGTTGTGCTTGTATGTGACAGAATGTGGGTGGGGGTGACAGTGCTTGTTCTCTTTTTTCTTTTTGTAAGAATTTTGATAGTTTCTGAGTTGCTAGACCAAGAATTCTGCTTATTATTTATTTATTTATTTCATTTAATTTCTTAGCCGCCCCCTCCTGCTACAGCAGCTCGGGGTGGCTTACAACATATTCAAACCATATAAACATGTATAAAATATATATAAACATAAATAACACAATAAATACAAAATAATCTAAACCAGCCCTAAAAATACCCCAGAGCGGAGCTAAAAAGACACACACACACACACACACACACACACACACACACACACTACCCATCTCTCTCACCAAAAGCCTGGCAAAACAACCAGATCTTGCACTGTCTTAGGAAAGAGGGAAGGTCTGGGGCCAACCGGACCTCCTTCGGGAGGGAGTTCCACAGCCTCGGCCACAGAGAACAACCTCCTCCTCCTCCTCCTCCTTCTCCTCCTCCTCCTCCTCCTCCTCATCATCATCATCATCACCACCTGAGAAACTCATGGGACCCTGAGGAGGGTGCTCCCAGCTGACCTGCAGAGAGCAAAGCACTGGTATAACGTGCTCGTGACAACCCACCCCCATAAGGAGATGGGTTGCCGCATTCTGCACCAGTTGCAGTGTCCGGACTGTCACCAAGGGTAGGCCCCCATAAAGCACATTGCCGTAGTCCAGTCTTGAGATGATGAAAGCATGAATGATGGTGAGTAGGTCGAAGTCTGAGACATACAGCTGAAGCCGATGCACCAGATGTAATTGGCGAAATGCACCCCTCGCCACAGTCTCCACCTGGACATCCAGATGGATCCATGAGTTGAGGAGCACCCCCAGACTGGGAACCTGAAGGACCAATTGAAGATGGACCTCATCAATGGTGGCTGCCACCACTCCCCTAGCCCCTCCCACCAGTATCATCTCCGTCTTGGGATTCAGCTTCAGACGGCTCACCCTCATCCAGTCCCTCACAGCCGTCAAATGCCAGGTAAGCACTGAGACTGCTGGGCCTGGGTCAGTTGAAAAGGAGAGGTAAAGTTAGGTGTCATCAACGTCCTGATGACACTGTACACCAAACCCTCTGACTACCTCACCCAATGGCTGCATGTACACATTGAACAGGCGAGGGAATGAAATAGAACCTTGTGGGACTCCACACATGAGATCCCGTGGAGATGACAAACAGTCACCCAGCACTACATGTTGAGTTCTCCCAGCCAGAAAAGAGCAGAACCATTCAAGGACAGTCCCACCCACCCTGGCTCAATCCCACAAATGAGTCACCAACATCTCATGGTCAACAGTATGAAATGTAGCCAAGAGATCTAACAGGATCAACAGGGTCAAGGGACCCTGGTCCAACTCACAGCAGAGGTCATCGACCAAGGCCACAGTGACAGTCCCAGTGCCAAAACCCAGACAGAAGCTGGACTGTGAGGGATCCAGAAAACTGATATGGTCAGAATGCCCCTGAAGCTGCTGGGCCACCACCCATTCAATAACCTTCCCTAAAAAGGGAAAATTAGAGACCGACCGATAGCTGGCCAGGGAGTCAATGGGTGTTTTTACACACACATTTCTCCTGAATGTTTGCTGTTACATCCTGAACTTTCTGTGTATCTAAATCACTCACCCAGATCTTAAACATCCAGATCTTTGAAATTCTGTGTAGAACTTCTCCCAGAACTTTTGTGTGTAAAAAGTTCTCCTGGTAAACTGTTTTGCTCTGGGCCGCTGTGGTCACTTGGTTTCCATGGCAGCTGGTCACATCTACAGCTGTGACTACTTTAGGCTGCCTCAGGGCAGTGTTTGTGTGAAGAATGAATCCGGAACTTACTTGTGGACTGAAAAATGAAAAATACGGAACATTAACATGTGTGTAAAAATACCCAATGTCAAGTGATGGTTTTTTGAGCAGAGGCTGCACCACCACATCCTTGAGGTAGTCCGGCACTCTGCCCTCACTAAGGGAGGCATTGACCACCCCAGCCAACAACGACCCCAATATCTCCTACCTGACCTTAACCAGCCTCGATGGGCACGGGTCCATTTCACAACAGGTGACCCTAACTGTCCCAAGGACATCCCCCACATCAGTGAGTGACACCCCCCAAAACTGATCCCATAAAACAGGACAAGGTGGGACTTACATTACCTCTGGTTCTCCTAATGCAATAAGTGCAGCATTGAAGTTGTGGTGAATTCGAGCAATTTTGTCCACAAAAAAATTGACAAATATGTTACAGTGAGCACTGGAAGATTCAAGTTCCAGGCAGAGGGAGGCAGGACTGACAAGCTCTCTCACCAGCCTTATAATAATAAACTTTATTGTGAAGCCAATTAGGCCATTGCAAAAATGTAAAGACACACAGCGACTCAAATACAGAAAATAATGATATAAAAAACAAAGAGAAAATAAGAGAAAATAATACAGTCTAAATGAAAAAACTAAAAATCATTGGTCCAAGACTCAGCCATGACCCGCATGTAATATCCAGAACTAACATAAAAGCTATACTGCTTTTTCCTTATACTTCCTAGCATTAACTATACCCAAAAACTGCATTACTTTATTTGTAATTTCAGGGGAACGATCAGCCAGGAGCATACATACATAAAATTTGGCCGTTCTTCCTGGAAAGGGAGCAATCAACGGGGAAAGGAATTTCTCCCGAGCCCCTGTAAACCAGGGGCACTCTAATAAAATATGGTCCACAGAATCAATATGATTTAAAGGGCATTGACACCGACGTTCAGTCAAAGGGATACCTTTATACCTTCCTTCGGTCAGAGCAGATGGGAAGGCATTAACTCTAGCTAGAAAGAATAACCTTCTAGCCCTTTGAGTTATAGTTCGATCCAAATATGACATGGGTTTATGCTTTCTGTTGGCAATTAGGGGATAGAGCCCTAAGGCCCTACTAGCCCCCATAGCTGAACAGAGCCCCTGATGAGAGATATCCATCAACTTATCCAGCAGTAATTTCTTTGCTGCCTTGAAACCCAAAGGAGCAATTACTTCTGGGCTAAACTCCAAGTGTCTTATCTTATACACCACCATCGTAACCCATCTATTTGGGGCTTCTCTTCCAGAATCAACTGAGTCAATGGCGCTGCCTTCCTGAAAACTAACCACAGCTAAAAACTCATGGCCCCCTGCCGTACCTTCTCCTGGATAGGGGGAAAACTACATTCCAAACATAGAACTGCGATATTAATCCCCATAGGTGCAGCCATCAGAGCCCTTAGAAAACCAGATTGCACTTTCTCCAGAACTTTAACTTTTCCCAAAGCCCACAAATGTGCACCATAAAGCAATTGTGGAATCAGCTTCCTTAAAAAGATCTTAACCACAGGTACCATCGAATAACTCCTCCTTGCTCTAAAAAAGGATATGAGAGCTCTGTTGGATTGTCTAGCCTTATCCTGTACGGCTTGATGTTACATTGACCAGGCCCCATTAGACTGAAAGAGCAGACCTAGGTATTTAAATACCCTCACCTGTTCAATTTCCCTGTTGTCCAATAACCATTTATGTCTAAGCTTTCTCCGTGAAAAGATGAAGACCTTGGTCTTTTCATAGTTAACATCGAGCAAGTTTTCCTGGCAATAGTTCCCAAACTTGGTTAGGAGACACCTCAAACCCACCGCGAATCATGCCAAAAGCACAGCATCATCTGCATACATTAAACACAGAATACCAATGCTGCCAGCATGGGGAGCATGGGAAACAACTGCAGAAAGATCTTCCAACACATAATTCACATAAATGTTAAAAAGTGTTGGGGCCAATATGCAGCCCTGTTTGGCCCCCCTATCTGTGGAGATCCTACTGGATAAAGAACCTTGGTTATTTATCCTCACCTTCATAGAAGTGCTTTGTTATAAACTATAAAGCAAATACAGTAGCTCCCCTCCAATTTTAACACTGCAAGTTTGCTCCAGAGACACTCCCTAGAGACCGTGTCAAATGCAGCCCTAAGGTCAATGAATGATACATACAGTGCCTTGGAGGGACCAGCGTACTTCTCAATTAGGTGAGCCAGTAAAAGACAATGATAACTCGTGGATCTTTCCTCCCTGAAGCCAATCTGGGAATCATTTAATATAGCGTTAGACTTCAGCCAGTCATTCAGCCTAAAAGACAGATATTTAGCATAGAGTTTACCTACTATGCTGAGGAGGCTTATGGGTTTATAGTTGCTAGGGACAAGCTGGCTGCCTTTCTTGAAAATCGGCACCATGACAGCCTGGCACCAGTCTTCCAGAACTTTACCCGAGGCATTAATACTCGTGAATAGAGCCGCCAACACAGGGGCCCACCACTCAGCCATGGACTTCAAAAATTTTGCAGGAATAAAGTCTGGGCCTGGTGCTTTGCCTACCCTTAAATCAGCTATCAGCCCCATTATTACCCCCTCGGAGACAGGTTTCCATTCTGGGAAACCCTCACCACCCAGAAAAGCTCAGCTGGACACCATTTTGTGGATGCTATGAGGGCAGCAAAAAACCTGCTTTTTTGCTATCTGCACAGCCACGGCATAGGTTCGTAAACTAACTCTATGCCATAATTGGTCAGCTTCAACCCAAGAATGGTGCCACTGTTGCTCCAGCTGCCACCCTTCTCGCTTCATCTGACACAGGTCCTCCATTAACCAGGGGGATTTGCATTGTCTGTGTTCAGGGACACCTAGAAGCCGTTCTGTCGATGGCCTCAGTTACAATTGGTCATCAGAATTGGAGGGTAATTCCCCAAGTACATTGCAGAACCTCTTCAGTTCCACAAGTCTCCGGGGACGGACCAGCCAAACTGGTCCCACACCTTTCTGGGGTCAGACATGCACCAGGAGACTGGTCTGAAGGAGGTAATAATCAGTCCATGACAAGGGTACAACTGACACCTCCCCCACCAGTGGATCCCCAACTCAAAATCTGTGCAAAAGATCAGGTCCAGGGTGTGCCCTCCATGTGTCAGACCAGCAACCACCTGAGACAGTCCCATGGTTTCAATGGAGTCCATGAACTCATGCCCCGCTCCCCCAAGGCTGGCGTCAGGATGAATGCTAAAGTCCCCCAGGACCAGCATCCTCAGGGACCGTAAGACCACCTCCAACGCCAGCTCCACTAGCGCATGTAGGGATGTTGCCATAAAGGTAGGTGCACGGTATACTAGCAGCAGCCCCAATCTGTCTCCAGCCAAATCAATCACAAGATGGAGGCCATTTATACCAGATACAGTTTGCATACCTCCTTACAGTCAGGGACCCGAGTTGACTGCGTTGCAGCAATTTGCAGTGATTTTCGCAGAATCAGCCAATCCTTACAGAATCAGTCAATCCTGACCATGACCCGAGGGTAAATAGGCGCCTGGGAGATGAATTGTGCGTGGGTGGGGTCTGAAGACCCTATGTTTGCATGAGGGAGATGCTGAAATTCAGGAGGATTTGAGTTGTGTTTGATTAGCAAAGTTGTGATTCTATGGCAAACCTATTGCAAATTTGCTTCCCAGTATGCATAGTTATGCAAATCAAGTTAATTATGCAAATGTTAATGCTCACGGTGAATTTGCAGAATTTGGCTTCACTGGTTGCAGAATTTAAGATTTTTGGTGCAGTCAACTCGGGTCCCTGCTTATAGTCCAAGTGACTGTATGAACTGACTTTTAATACATTTAAATATGTGTGTGTGTGTGTGTGTGTGTGTGATTTTATTATAACATGTCCTGTGGCTTTTGGGATAGGGCAGGATAAAAGTTCAAAAAAGCAAACAAACAAACAAATAATAAAAAAATTAGGACCATATTTTACGGGCTCACTCAATACCCTGCTACACAAACAATGTCACACATTTCAGTGGCTCTGTTTGTGTAGTAACATATCTCTTCCTGTAAACAAGGGTGGAAAGACAAGGCCCTTAGCAAGTGAGAAGAAAAGTATATCCAGTCTTTCAGTTCCCCCTGTTATTTAATTTGGACTTTGTGGTCAATGGGTGTTTTTACACACACATTTCTCCTGCATGTTTGTTGTTACATCCTGAACTTTGTGTGTGTCTAAATCACTCACCCAGATCTTAAACAACTGGCTCTTTGAACTTCTGCGTAGAACTTCTCCCAGAACTTTTGTGTGTAAAATTTCTCCTGGTAAATTGCTTTGTTCCAGGCAGCTGTGGTCACTTGGTTTCCATGGCAGCCTCTCACTAGGGATGGGCGAACGTGGTTTGGAAATTCGGAGTTCGGACCGAACTAGACCAGTTCGGTCAACCGAACCAAACCAAACTCGATTTTCGAACCAAACCAAACCAATCCGAATTTCCGAACTCGGCTCTGTTCACCCATCCCTAAAAGATAATATTCCATTTAGTTCAATGGGGTTTGAATTTCCGAACTTTATGCGGAAGTTCGGAGTTCAGACCAAACTCGAATAGTTCGGTCGATCAAACCAAACTTCTGAACCGAACCTCTGAACCGAACCAAACCAAACCAAATTTCCGAACTCAGTTCTGTTCACCTATCCCTACCCCTCATGTCTACAGCTGCAG
>QEPC01015055.1:76013-110258 GCA_003113815.1 Sphenodon punctatus
TATTTCAATAATTAATTAAATAGATATGTTAGTTAGAAAAAACTAACAAATCCTCCTTCTTAGTCTGGAGAAGTTTTATGACTAGATCATTCGTCATTTAGACAGGTCATAGATAAGATTCCAGACACCTAGGCTGAGAAAGCCTAGGCTGGTCAGAGGTAGGGCCTCTTTATGGCCTAGCCATTTGATTGTTTCCTTGGCAACAGTCAAAAGTTCATTTGGGAAGTTTTGAAAAAACTCCTTGGAATGTAGCTAAGGGGGCCTCAGCTTGAACCAAGCTAATCACAGATGTTGATTTTAGGAATCAATACATTGAAATACAAATCCAATACATTGAAACAAAAAGTGAATATATAAAAATTCAAAGTTAATACATTATGAACACAAATGGCCAAAAATATATGCTTATAATAGGAAATACATGACAGAGGGACATTCTGCAGTGTTAAATATTTTATATGCATTGGGAAATTGTTTCACAGCTTGTAGAACATTCAGAGAGCTTGGAGAAAGAAAAAATATTTTGACATATAAAAAGGACACATTTTCTATCTTGGTTCTCTCACTATGCATTATGCCTTTAAACTAGCATAAAGTTGGGTTTAAATGCCTAAAATTGTAGCAAAGCCCTGTCTCTTTCCCAGGAAGGCTCATAAGCATCAGCATCCGGAGGGTGAGGAAATGGGATTGCATTTCCATGGCTCCTGCCTGGCCCTGCTGGATCTGTCTCTAACTGGATACACTCAGAAAGGGACAGAACTACATTAGAATGTGATGGGAGAAACTCTCTGCCCTGCTCCTTTCTAATATGGTCTCAGTGGGTGCCTTTAGATGGACCCCTGCTCTTCCGCTGCTCCACCCCACCCCTGGTTGGTCTGTCCATGTAAAGATGGGTGAGGTGGAGCAGGAGTGGAGCCAGCCACCTAAACCTGGAGCACCGGTTAGGAACAGAGAAGAGGTCCGTCTAAAGGATGGCTGGCTGCCACAGCTCTGCTCTCAGCTACGGATTACCCCAGCAACAGCCATAGAGCTGTGGGCTGCGACCTATGGCAGCTGCTGATCCACCCCCAGCTCTATGGCATGGGGGAGGGGGCGTGTGTGGGTGGACTGTGGCCAATGGCGGTGTTGGGCTCTGTGTAAACCCACCGCTGTGGGAGCAGACCCATGTGTGTTCCACCCTCCCAACCCCCCAGAGCAAACCTGCGGGTGGCCACCCCCAATTCTGTCTGTCACTGCTTACAAAGTCACAACTTCATCATGCCTGGGAAAGGGCAGGGCAGAGGGGTCTCCCACCTCTTGCCTCCCCCTGAAATAAATTCTGCCATAGCCCCTGCTCACAACATGCTAATGGGTTTCTTAAAGCTTTTTATTCTCATGACCCTTTTTGTTGGTCCTCAGCTTAAGGTATTTATTTATTTATTTAAATAACTTATACCCCACCCCTCCTGCTAAAGTAGCTCACAAGGCAGTGGCTAACAGGCATAAAATACAATAAAAATATAATAATAAAACACATATAAATACAAACTAAAACATTCCCATCCATGGATGCAGTCAAAACACATCAGTCCCCTCTCCCTAATCCAGTCCCCCACCCTTCACCCATCTCCCTCACCAAAAGCCTGGTGGAACAGCCAGGTCTTACATCTTTGCCAAAAGGAGGGGAGGTCCGAGGCCACCCAGGCCTCTGCCGAGAGGGATTTTCACAACCTTGGTACAGAGAATGTCCTCTCCATAGTCGCCCCCCAGGATACCCGGGGAACTTTGAGAAAGGTGCCCCCAGTCGACCGCAGGGGTCAGTCCAGAGCCCAGGAGCAATTCAACCAGCTCCTCCCCCTGACCCTTATGGGAGAGGTGTCCTAAATCAGTAGCACCTGAGGAGCTATTGTTCTCTGCCTAAAGAACTCGTAACCTGCCCTTCCACACTAATTTTTTGGTGTTTGGTGCATTCTTAAGACAAGCATCAGGGAGATAGGTGTTTACTAGAGGTTTTTCCCAGATTCTATGCTGTCTGTCTGGTTTGTTGTCTGCTGGAGACTGTCACTGCCCACCACCCATAGTAACTGTAACAACGTATGTAGCGGGGGGGGGGGTCTCTCCCAGAGTCCATGGGACATGGGAGAGTACACAGGGGAATTAGCAGCCCCCCTGCTATGACCTTCACCCCCTTATCAGGGGTCCGCTATGTGGGGTACCCCAGGAGGGGTCCCATGCTTGGCCTCTAACCTCCCCTTTTGGCCAAGGCCTACACTACCAAATTGCATCTGTATAAGGCTTAAAGCCCTGCGCGGTCCCTCAACCAGTTCTGAACAGGGGCATCCGCCCAGGGAGGTCTGGCCCCAATATCTCGGTCCCTCTGGGGTCTCTGTTAGGCCTGTCCCTCCTGATCTGCTCCATCTCTGGATCCAATGGGAGGTTGTTCAGGTCTGGGTCCCTTGAGTTCCGTGCAGGAATCACCCAGTCTGGAGGGGGAAGGGAGCTCTGGTAGGGAGCTCCTTCCCTTCACCCTCTCCCTATGCAACTGAGCTCCAGGCCTTTATATGCCTTGAGCATGCTCAGTGCAAGCCAGTCTTACTGAGCATGCTCCAGGACTTGGACTCCAGAAGCTTCCTGGGGTCTAACTGGACATGCTCCAAGCTTGCAGTGTTCCTACCTAGGCCTACTGGGCTCCCTGACTAGGCCTTGCAGTCAAGGAGCTTCCTGGCCAGGAAAGCCACCCTACTACAACGTATGTGCCTCTGCAAGGGTAGAATGATTTGACAAACAAATCAACTCTTAAAAAAATTGATTCCCCATCTTCACAACTTTGGACATATATTTTTGATCATTTTCTGTGATGCTCAATTCCTTTAATTGCTACAATAAGTGATGTAGCAGGGAATGTTAGTGCTGGCCTGAGAAGGCACAGGCACACCTGCTACCAGAGGACTGCACCCCAGTAGGTGCTAAGGAAAAGCGCACATTAATCTAGATAGAGGACAGCACCTCAAGTAGACACAGGTGGAAGTCTCCAGAGGCAGGGTGACTGAGTAAGGCCAGCTGGGCTGGGCATCTCAAAAGCCAGCTCTGGAGACTATACAAGAGGAGAGCTCTAAGAAAGGGGGTGGGGCTAACTAGAGGCAGGAGCCAGGGTGTGCTTTGCCACTCTAACTGACTACAGAAGGAATCGTGTCTAGCCTGATGGGGAGGAACTGTGCCCAGCCAGGGGTGCCCACACAAGAGGCCTGTGAATGTTGTATATACATATGGTGATGGACTGGGATGCTGAACACTGTAAATAAAGGACATTTGTAGCAGTCTGGGCCACTGGGGTGTAGATCCTTCCAGGGATCACCCTTTAGGGTCCAGCCCTGTTACAAGTAGGTCCTGATTTTTTTTTTTAATTTTAGCTCTTAGTTGTACCACAGCACAGCACTGGAGGAGTACTGTGTCAAACTGGTTTTTAAAACATTGCAACCAGTCTAGTGATTTCAGTAGTCTTTACTGCAGTGTGACTTCTTGCATGAGTAACAACTCTTCACATAAATAAGGGTAGCAGGATGAGACACATGACTTGAAAGCTGCATACAGCCCTCTATGCATCAAGCTGCGGCCCTCATCAGTCAGCAAGTGCAAAGAAGAGATTTCAGAGGTGGGGTGCTACAGAGCAGCAAGCAGGAGCCGTGGAAAGGCAGCTGCTACCACTGTTAAGCCAGGGAGCACGGCCAGGAAAACCATGGGAGAGGTCAGCAGGATCCATGTGGTCAGATGGTTTCAGAGTGATGTAATCCTCTCCTCTTTATCCCTCTTCTCCTGGAGCAGTGAGAATAGCAGGAGCTACTCACTGTATGCATGTGGGCTTAACACTCTTTTCAATGGGACGTTTTGACTGTGGTAAAGAGGATTCTGCAGCCCCTGGGGTATTGGAGAGCTGGACCTCTAGCCCTCTGATTAGTTTAGCCTCCCAACACTAGCCTAGAAGGTGCAAGTTAGTGCCATACAGGACAACTCATTACAGAACCAGGACTGACCAGTGATTGCCTATTTTGGTTTCCACACACTTCGTCTTGAATCAACAGACCTGTGGGTTAGATTGTAAGCTCTGGAGCAGGGACCATGTCTATCTTATTCTTTGTAAGCGCCAGGTACATCGCTGGTGCTGTATAAATGCTAATAATAATAATAATAATAATTAATTAATAATAAATGTCTCTTCCCAGTATTCCATGACACTGGAAATCACCAGACAAGGAGAACCAGTTTCCCTTTAGAGCCTCAGCCCCCAAAATCAGTTAAGAAAGCTTTATTCACCAGCTAACGCACCATCCGATGCACAGGTCAAAGCTTGCCTTTAGACACTAGCCTGGTAGTCATGGTAAACATATTCCATCAGGTTTATGTTGGATTTTACCACCAGCTGATTGTATTACAGAAATGTTAATTGAAAGTGTGCACATCTAGGCCAGCCTTTATGTTTCAAGCCAGTTGTTTAACAGTGTTCATAAATTTAATCCTTGCTTGACATTTAAAAGTCATTCAGCCAGGTATTTTCCCCCCCAAGCATCAGACAAAGCTGTTGCCTGCCCTCCTCCAAATCATCTTCCACTATAAATAATGCAGACACTTGAGAACAGAACAGAACTAAAGTAATCGAGTTGTAATCGAGTTGTACAGAGCCCAATGCAAGTTTAACAGAAGGAACTGAATGGACTCCAGCTGACTTCAGAGAAATGGTCTTTGGATCAGGCTTCACTTTGAGCCAAATTCATCCAATGAGATCACATCTGCTTCTCTTCAGTGCAAAATTTGGCCCAATATCCTTTACAAAAAAAGATTACATCTATGACTGAAGAACAATAAGAAAGGGCTGTTAACAGACGAAGCCATAAGAAAATACACTGCCTATCCATTCTATTCTAATAGCAAGCATAATGCTATCTCGCCCACGCACTGAGGAAACTGAGACTGGCAGGGAATACCCACGTTAAAGATGGCTCCTACTGTGTCAGCAGCATTGCTTTGTTCTCCCAAAGCACTGCCACATTCTGGAACTAATTATCATCCTTGTTGGACATTTCAGGATAAAATAGATAGAACCAGCTAATATGTAACGCTGAATTGAAACCAGCCGTTCCTGAATCAATGGGAAATCCTGTTATGTCAGGAAGACTGCTGAATTTTTGGTAGAAGTTTCGAGTTCAGGATATGTTATGAGGTTCTGTCACTTTCAGGATTGCAGGTAATGATTTTTTGCCAAATTTTGCAACCTCCATAATCTTTTGGTACCATCTGTGACATGTCATTACTCTTCAGTTGTGGTGGTGTTGTTTTCCCAGCTCCCATACCATGCCCGTTTCACCTCCAAATCCTCTTCTCCCAATCACCGGGAGTGGGGTTGGGGATAGGGGGGCAGGCAGCACTGCTGAGTCTTAGCCTACCATGTCTGTTCTGTGTGTACTGTGCCTGCCTCCTTCTGTCAACATGCTGAATTTGCTGGCGTGCAGTGAAAATACCAGAAAGCACCTACCAAAGGACATTCTGAACAGGAACAAATGAACATGGCAAAAACCCAGTAAGTTTCTGTATTATGGGGCAGGCGACAATAGGCTGTTTTCAACAAAAACAGCATTTGCCACAAATTGCCGTTTCAGTTGCACTAGTGTGACTAGTCAGGTGGCCAGTCCTAGCAGGACCACCTCAAAAACAGTTCACAAACACGAGGTCCCCCCTCATCAGTTCAGGTTTATTACTGTGTCCGGACCTCAAAACCTAGTTCTGCAGTCACAATCATAGGCCTCCAGCCAGATCTGAGGCCTTGTGCCAGGCCAGGCTCTCCACCCAGCCGTCACCCTTAGCTGGGTCAGCACCTTGGAGAGATCCCAGTGTACAGCCCACTTTGAGTTCCTTCCTTTCTCCTGGCCAGCAGCAGACTGATTAAAGGAGCAGCCAGATGAGCTTCCGGGATCAATCCCTGCACTGCCCTGGGGTAGGCAATTGGCCCCGCCACACAGTACACTCCTCCCACCCACCTGACAGCTGATGTGTAAGGGGACCCCAGGAACAGCACATGCCCTCTTCCCAGGCTCCCTTTCCCCCCATCAGCTGTTAGGTGAATCAGGGGAAAGGGGAGCCTGGGAAGAGCACAGTATTCCCCCCCCCCAATCCACCTGAGTCCAGAGGAGCTGCATATATGCCCCTCTTCTCACCCTGACAAACAGCTGATCAGGGGAGTGGGGCCCAGGGGAGTGGACAAGCACGTTATACCAGTTTTCTGGACTCTGCACTGACTACCAATAGCTTTCTGGGCACAATTCAAGGTAGTGGTGTTGACCTATAAAATCCTAAATGGTTTGGGCCCCTTGTATCTAAAGACTGCTTCCTCCCTTATGTTCCGTTGCAGCCTCTGAGGTTAGCCACAAGCCTCCTCTTGTGAGTACCAACTGCCTGTGAGATTCATACAACAAGGGCACTCCGAGAGTTCTCAGTGGTTGCTCCATACTTAGGGAACTCTCTCCCCCTGGAGATTCGCCTATGCCTGAGCCTACTTGTCTTTCAGAAGAAATGTAAGACCTTTGTTTTGGGTCAGGTGTTTGGTGGGCTGGGATAGGGTTGGTTGGGATGGGGTGGAGGGGGATAAGAAGAGTGTTGGAGGGGGAGGTTTATGGTTTCTTCTTAATTATTTTTATATGTTTTAATAGATGTTTTTATATGTGTTATGTTTATATATATTTTATATATTTCTGTAAGCCACCCTGAGCCTCTGAGGGAAAGGCAGGATAAAAATTGATTAAACAAACAAACAAACAAATAAATAAATAAATAAGCTGGGGATTACTCACCTTGTCAGCTGTCACTGCCAGTCCCATGCCAGCACCAAACAACAGGTATCACCTACCCCTCGGAGGAGGCATAGTCTTGTCATACCAGTGCTGGACCACATGTAGCATTTGCCCCCTCGGAGGAGGCATCCTCTGGTCATGCCAGAGCTGGACCACAGGTAGCACCAGCCCCATTACCCCAGAGAGCGCTACAGGCTTGGCCAATCAGGATGACCACAAGGCAGGACAGGAAATACCCATCACTTCCTCTTTTCCCCTATATAAACAGTAGACTGAAAATTGTCTATGACTTACCAACTGGTCCCTTCCCGATACAGCCCCCCGCTGCCTTCAGACCCACACTTACCTGTTCCATGCCTAGTTCCTGCTGCCAGTCCTGCTTCTACCTTAGCTGCAACTTCATCCAGATTGTTGTAATCATGCTAATTGACTACCCGGATTAACCCTACGCTCTGCCTTGACTGTATCGCCACTGATTCTTTGCTGCTGATGCTCGAGTTAACTGTCCATCTGGCTCACTGACTGGGGGAACAGCCTGACACACCCCTGCAAAAGAAAGTAGATTTCAAGGGCTGCTTTACTTGATTATGAAATCATTGAATTCCATAGATGTTTTAACCCTGACACCCAGAGCAACTGGACCAGGGCAGTAAAGAATGCAGACGTTCATAGTCTACCATCTTTATTATATAAGACAGTCTGCATTTTTCATTTTTAATTACTTCAGTAAACAGAAACACAAGATATTGTTTAATTTAGCACTGTAAGTGCTGCTGATGGGCTTTTAGCGGGGCAGTCATAAACAGGTTTCAATGGTCTAACTCATAATGTTTCATAGGAATCATAAAACATTTATAAGCCAGTGTTGCTTACCACTGGCTGCCAAATTACAACAGAGCTCCTACCACTTACTTTAGAGAGAATTGGCTCAGAAGACCTGCCAAAATTACACAGTAATTGTGAAAAGGAAATTCATAATTGTGGATTGAACACAGTCATTTATGACAATAAGAAGTGAGCTAGTAAAAGACAAATAGTGCTTGTGTTTTATGGAAAAAAGTGGTAGAATCAGCTGGCCTAAGCAATGTTGCTATCTGAGACAAAATACATTTTGCTATTGTGATAAGGAGGCCTAAAACCGTGGCACTTTCCTTCTGGGAATGGAAAGTTGTCCTGAGTGCTAGGGGTGGGCAAACAGAACTGAGTTTGAAAATTTGGTTCGGTTCGGAAATTCAGTTCAGTTTGGAAATTTGGTTCAGTTCAGAAATTCAGTACAGTCAACCGAACTATTCGAGTTCGGTCTGAACTCCGAACATCTGAACAAAGTTCAGAAATTCAAACCCCATTGAACTAAATGGAATATTATCTTTTAGGGATGGGAGAACAGAGCCGAATTCGGAAATTCGGTTCAGTTCAGTTCGAAAATCGAGTTCGGTTTGGAAGTTCAGTTCAGTCGACCGAACTGATCGAGTTTGGTCAAAATATTGAACTTCCGAACCACGTTCACCCATCCCTACTGAGTGCCTGCTAATGGGTCCCTCTCAGGCCTCATTCTCCTGAACCTCATTGGTTCTCTGGAAGTCCTTTCACAGGGCCAGAGGCCGCCCAGCCTCTGTTAGTTCCCATAGCCCCCTCTCACAGGGCTAGCTCCCTGCCTCCTCTGCAAGACTTGATCTGCCTGGTTCCCCAATCCCCTCTCAATGTGCTAGGTCACCAGCTGTTGTCTTATCTGGTTGAGGGGATCACTGCCTATCAGGGTGGTTAGCTCTTACTAGGGAGTCCCCACTTTCAGCTACACCTTGCTGCCTCCCTGGTGACCTGGCTGTTTCTGTTTGGGCTCTGCTCTTTGAGCCCAACCAAACAGGTCACCTGACCTGGCCCAATTTTGGTCAGTATCTGAGGCCATTTTCACAAAAGACACTCTCCACCCACTACCCACCCCCATCCACTAACCCCCACCCACTATACATGTTTCAGGGCTGCAGTGTTGCCCTAGGGGTGCCCTGTAGCATGTATAGTGGGTGGGTAGTTGGTGGAGAGTGTCTTGCGCGAAAACACGCTGAGGGGAAGCACCTTCATGGCCGGCATTAGAAATTCCGGGGCCCAGGGAGAAGACCAAAGGTGTGGTCCCCTCACCTCTGCCCACTTTCCATTGTCCTGTCCACTTTTCCACACCCACACTAGTCTCACCTCTCACGCACACACACACACACACACACACACACACACTTACATCTCACACACACACACTCTTACCTCTCTTATACACACATGCTCTCACTTCTCTCACACACACATTCACTCAGTCACCCACACACACACAGTCTGTCACTCCTTTCTCTTTCTATCTCACTCTGTTACATCTCTCTCTCTCTCTCTCTCTGTCACTCCTCTGTCCAGGCTGAAAATACTGCAAGAAACTGCTTAAGGCTCCACCCCACAGCCACAAGCCAAAGGTGCACGCCCGCCCCCAGAAGCCCCCAGCAGCCATTGCAGCGCTCATCCCCTCCAGGTGAGCAGGGCTCCCCCCCACAGCCACAAGCCAAAGGTGCACGCCCGCCCCCAGCCGTTTTGTGGCCGTTGTGAGGCCGGAGTGAGGACCTATGATGCCTCCCTATACCTCCCTCACCTCCTCGCCCTCTATCACCTCCCTCCTTCTAGCCTTTCTCACGCACCCCCTCCTTCTCCCTCTTCCATCACCAGCGGCCTTTCTCCAGCCAACCTACCCCTTATTCTCACCCACGCCCATCCCCCCTCCCCACCCTCATCCCCCCTTACCCATTCCCCCTAGGCCCAAACCCGCGACACCCAGGTGTTCCACAGACCATTGTGGCCAATACGAGGCCAGTGCACGACTCACACCCCGCAAACCAGGCCGTTCCCCATCCCCCAACCTCATCCGCATCCCGTGCCTTCCCAAACACCAATTGCCTTTTTCCTGCTCCCTCTGGAACTGCCGCTCATCCGTGGCTAAAGCTCCCTTCATCCACGATCTCTTCCTCTCTCGCCCCTTTCAACTCCTTGCTCTTACAGAAACCTGGATCACGCCCTCCAACTCTGTTACCCCGGCCGCTCTATGCTCCGGGGGCCTGTCGTTCTCTCACCGCCCCCGCCCTGAAGGCCTGGGTGGTGGTGTGGGCTTACTCCTTGCTAAGCACTGCCAATTCAAAACCCTCTCCCCTCCTCCCTCCCCCTCCTTCCCTTCCTTTGAGGCCCACTCTGTGCGCTTATACTCCCCTCTACACCTTCGGGTTGCTGTCATCTACCGCCCCCCGGGTTCCCTCTCCTCTTTCCTCCCGGACTTTGAATCCTGGCTCACCTTCTTCCTCTCCGATGATATCCCCACTCTTATCCTTGGTGATTTCAACATTCACGTTGACACGCCCTCCGCCCCCTCTGTTTCCCGCTTTCTCTCTCTCGCTTCCTCCTTTAATCTCCGACTCTGGACCGACTCCCCCACTCATACTGACGGCCATTCCCTCGACCTCGTCTTCACTCGAAACTGTTCTCTAACTGACCTCTCCTTTGACCCCTTCCCTAGTTCTGATCACTTCCTCGGCTCCTTCAGCCTTTCCCACCGACCCCCCTCCGCCTCCCCCTCTATGCGCCCCTTCCGCAATATGCAGGCCCTTACTCCCTCGGAGTTTGCCGCACATCTTTCCCCCCTTCTCCCCCCCGTTTTCGCCTCCTCCTCCCCTGACTCTGCTGTCTCTGCTCTCAACGCTTCTCTCTCCTCGACCCTTGACTCTCTTGCCCCCCCCTCTGCTCGCCCCGTCCGCCCCCTCGACCCCCGCCCCTGGCTTACCCCTGCCATCCGCTACCTCCGCTCCTGCGCCCGGGCTGCCGAACGCCTCTGGCGCAAATCCCGCTCCCTCCCTGACTTCCTCCATTACAAATTCTCCCTCTCCTCCCTCTCCTCGGCTATCTCCCTAGCTAGGCAGCGCTATTATGCCTCTAGGATCGAATCTTTCTCCCGCGACCCTCGCCGCCTTTTCTCTACTTTCGACTCCCTTCTCAAACCCCCCTGCCCTCCCCCGCCCTCTTCCCTTGCTGCTCGGGATCTTGCGTCGTTCTTCACCTCCAAGATTGACAAGATCCGTCGGGATATTGCCTCCCGCCCCCCTCCGCCCCCCGCTCCCCTCCCGCCCCCTCCCCCGCCCCCCTCCCTCCTCGCATCCTTCCCTCCTGCCTCTCTCCAGGAAATCTCTGCTCTTCTCTCTTCATCCAACCCCTCCACCTGCCCCCTTGACCCGATCCCCTCCCGCCTCCTGACCTCTATTGCTCCCACTGTCGCTCCCCCCCTTCTGCATGTTGTCAATCTCTCCCTTTCCACAGGCTCCTTCCCCTCTGCCTTCAAACATGCCACTGTCTCCCCCATCCTCAAAAAGCCTACCCTGGACCCTTTCGATCCCTCTAGTTACCGGCCGGTCTCCCTCCTTCCCTTTGCTTCGAAGCTCCTGGAACGTGTCGTCTACTCCCGCTGCCTGAACCTCCTCTCTGCCAACTCCTCCCTCGACCCTCTCCAGTCCGGCTTCCGCCCCCTCCACTCTACTGAAACTGCCCTGGCCAAGATCACCAATGATCTACTTGTCGCTAAATCGAAGCGCCACTACTCCGTTCTTGTCCTCCTTGACCTCTCTGCCGCCTTTGACACTGTCGACCACTCGCTCCTCTTGGACTCCCTTTACTCTTTGGGCTTCCGTGGCTCTGTCTTTGACTGGTTCTCCTCCTACCTCTCTGACCGCTCCTTTAATGTCTCCCTCCCCGAGTCGACCTCCCCCTCCCTTCCCCTCTCGGTTGGGGTTCCCCAAGGTTCTGTCCTTGGCCCTCTCCTCTTCTCTATCTACACCCGGTCCCTTGGTGAAATTATTGCCTCCCACGGGTTCCAATACCATCTCTATGCTGATGACACCCAACTCTATCTCTCTACCCCCTCTCTCTCCTCCTCTGTCCGCTCACGCCTCGTCGACTGCCTCTCTGATATCTCCGCCTGGATGTCCCGACGCCAACTCAAACTGAACATGGCCAAGACTGAACTCCTCATTTTTCCTCCCTCCCCCTCCTCTCCCTCTGACCTGACCGTCTGCATTGATGGGGTCACCATCCGTCCTGTTCTCCGTGCCCGCAGCTTGGGCTTCATTTTTGACACGCACCTCTCCTTTAAACCTTACATTGACTCTGTGGCCAAATCCTGCCGATTCGCTCTCCTCAACATTGCCCGCATTCGCCCCTTTCTATCTGTCTCCTCGGCCAAAATCCTTGTTCATGCCATGGTTATCTCTCGCCTCGACTACTGCAACCTCCTCCTTGCTGGCCTCCCTCGCTCCCACCTGTCCCCCCTTGTGGCGATCCAAAACTCTGCCGCCAAGGTCATTCACTCTGCCCGTCGCTTCGACCATGTGACGCCTCTCCTCCTCTCCCTTCACTGGCTCCCCCTTCCTGAACGTATCCTGTTCAAACTCCTGGTTTTCACGTTCAAATCGCTCCATGACCAAGCTCCCCCTTACCTCTCGGACCTAATCGCCCTACGCGCTCCTGCGCGCGCTCTCCGCTCTTCCGCTGTCCCCTCCCTCGCTCTCCCTCGCTTCTCCTGCTCGCCCAACCGCCTTCGTCCCTTCTCCCTCGCTGCCCCGCATGCCTGGAACTCCCTCCCTGCCGACGTCCGCCTCGCCTCCTCCCTCCGCTCCTTCAAATCCCTCCTCAAGACCCACCTTTTCCATGCTGCCTTTCCCAATGCCCTCTAGTCTTTCCCCTTGCTCTTACTGTCAGCCCTCCTCTGCTGACTGCTGCTACCGACCACCTTGTAACCAAGCCAAGTACACGCACCTGAGACTTCGCATCCGCCTGAATGTTTGTTTGTCTTCTCCCATGTCTCTCCCGCTGTCCCCTCTCCTTGTCTCCCCCTCCTTGTCTTTTAGATTGTAAGCCACAGGCAGGGACCGCATCTGATTGTATGTTCTGTACAGCGCCAGGTTGCAACTGGCGCTTTATAAATGTTTAATAATAATAATAATAATAAAGACTGCAGACACTGCAAGGCCAAAGCCCCTAAGTGAACTCATGCATAGATTTTGATTTGGCAGCTTGCACAATTGTAACTGCAACTGAACTGCCAAGACTTACACAATATTTGCAAGCACAGCTAGATTTTGGAACATTTATTGCTTTCGCAACAGTTCTGGGCAAATGGCTAAAAACAGACATTTGTGAAATGGGCCAAAGATCAACCGGCTAGGATGGTAACCACAAACGCCAGATGCATCCTTGTCTGAATGACTCAGATGATGGCATGGGAGAGCCAACTCTGCCTAGCAACAACATATGCATGGCCTATGTGACCAGAGACCTATAAATATTTATTTATTTATTTATTTATTTATTTAATAAATTTATACCCCGCCCCCCCTGCCATGCAGCCCGGGGCAGCTTCCAAAAACTTTAAAATACAATAAAACCATTAAAACTCTCATAAATATAATAAAATATTAAAACAGGGCTAGTTATAAATATAAAACCAAAATAGGTGGGAAAGCTGAGACACCTCACCCTACCCACCCTCCCTCCCAAAGGCCTGGGCGAACAGCCAGGTCTTACAACTTCGCCGGAATGTCAACAGGCTAGGGGCCAGGCGAGCTTCCTCCGGAAGGGAGTTCCAAATATGGGACTGATGTCTTTTGGAACTTGGACGCCTGTAACATCAGCTCATGGTACCATCTCAACATCAGTGGACAGGTCCCGGCGACCCCATCACCTCTGTTATGGGTTGGCCACCCTGACAGGAGGATAGATAAAGTATGAAATGATGAATGAATGAATGAATGAATGAATATGTGATGTTGCAATGTTATAACTTTGTATTAAATAAAGCTAAGAGGTTTGCCAATATATCTCCAGTCTACCTCTGATCTCTTGAATTGACCACAGTATCTAAAAGTACATTGTCATATTGTTTTAGTAAATGTGTGAATGTTAATAACCGTGGACCAGGTCTGAGACTTAAGCCAGGTTCACCTGCCCCGAGGCCATCCTATACGGGTGATTTTGCATGCAAGGGGGTCTGGTGGAACCTCGTGTATCCCACGGGTGTGATTGCATAAACCTTTACCTCTCCCTGCATGAGCCAAAACTTACAGTTAGCTGCCTTTTCTGGCACTCTGTAATGAAATGGACTTCCTTCCCTTTATGTGAGTATCTGAGAGAGTTTGTGACACACTTAGAGTGTGGACATTTAACAACCCCAAAAGGTGCATTCCCCAAAGACACACTTGACAGACCAAAACCACTTGTGACATTTTGATGAGGGCAGTCTCAGTTAAGTGGAGAGAGCAGAAGCCCAATTGAAGGGTGTCAAAGGAGGAATCTGAAGAGAGGAAATCAAGACAGCACGTGTAGACCACCTGTTTCAGGAGCTTGGAAGAGAAAGGTAGCAGTGAAATGGGGTGATAGCTGGGAGGTTCGGAGGGGTAAAAAGTGCCCTTCTTTTACAAGAATGTGGTCCTCTCTGCAGCCTCCTGGCCAGTTAGCCTTTTCTGGGGCTTCAGGTGCCTAGTTCCAGAGTGTTGCGTATCCCTGGGTCTAGCCTTGCAAGGACTTAGCTCAAAGCACTCTGGGTAATTTCAGATGTTACGATGTCACAGTCAACCACAGTAAACCACGGTCAGCCCTACAGCATGGCCAGAGCCCTGAACATCTGATCAGCGGCATCCAGATGTTCACCACAGTCAATCACCTGTAGGGGCCAAACCCAACCATGGTTCTAGAGGTCAGAAGAATGGGACCATCCCGGGAATCATGGTCAAAGAGATTCCCACCAGGAAACTGCCAAAAGTAACAACTGAACACCAACCAACAGGAGGGATCAAACAAAATTATCCCCAGCTGTGGCGAACGCACACAGTGTTGCTTCCAGGCAACGAGCAACACACAGACCAGGGAGGGAGATTTAAAGGGCACACAGCAGCAGGGGAATGTGGCAGGATGGAGAAAAGAGGAAGGGGGAGGAGAGCAGAGGGCAAGCGAGGAAGGGAGGAGGTGGTGGTGCTGGAGGTGGTGGCGGAGGAGCAGCAACAGCCGGGGCAGGCTGCTCCAGAGGGGACAACTGGCCAGAGGAGGGGAGGCACCCCAGAAATGGGTAATAATAGTGAGGGGGGACCACACTGCGCCAGAGGGGCACAAAGGGGGGTGGCCAGCATGAGGGGGGAAGGGGGCAGGGCGTGGGCCATGGGCCATGGGTCGGAAGGACAGAGGAACCTAATCCCCACCCCTTACGACCCACAGATGCAGAAACAGACCCAGGAGCCAGAGCCCCCAGAGGAGACCAGCAGAGGGGAAGTGGAGGAGGAGCAAGAGGAGCAGGAAGAGGAGGAGGGCATACATGGGAAACACCGGTACCAGCGAGGTGGGCAATGGGGGCACAAGAAGACCCAGGACCTTATCCGGATCTGGGGGTCCCTGGAGCACCAGGTGGAGCTAGCCGTGAACAAACGGAATGAGCATGTGTTCACGGAGATCGTGTGGGACATGGAGGCGGCAGGCCACCACAGGACCATGGCCCAATGCTGCTCCAAGGTCAAGGAACTGAAGAGGGGGTACAAGGCCATAAAAGACAATAACCAGAGGTCCAGGCATGGTGAACAGACCACGCCCTACTATGATGCCCTGGACCACATCCTACACATGAAGGGCTCCATAGTTGCCCCACAGCTCATGGGGAGTGCTGTGGTCCAGGGCAGGGAATGGGCAGACATGCGCCCACCCCTGACAGTCCCGCATGCAGGCACCGGCTCCGGGGACCCAGGTCACCCAGAGGAATGCCCCGGAACCTCGGGGAACATCAGGCCCCCCTTGTGAACCAACACTGGGAGACCACACCTGCAGTCTGACTCAGCCAGATCTGAGGCTGGAACACTGGTCACCCTCAGCCAGTGGATGCAGGGGGAGCACAGCCACATGAAGTGGATGGCCTCAGAGGGCTCCGAGATGGATATAGAAGGTAGGCAAGTGTGTGGGACAGGAAACAAACCATAGAGGGAGGGCCCAGGGGTGGGGGGCCCTGTGGACGTGGGCTGGCCCTGTGGACCCCAGGAACCAGGAAACACGGGAAGGGGGTTGGGGTGCATGGAGGCCCGACTGGGCACAGAACAGGGGGGACAGGTGTCACTGGCTGGCCCCTGGTGCCAGTGAGTGGGGGGTGGGTGGGAAGGGGACTGGGCCCATGTAAGGGTAATGCAACCACCCACATCCATTTACCAACAGGTGCACATGCTCTTCAGCACATGGGACTGACAGGCGAGGAGGACAGCGGGGACCAGCTACAGCAGACACTGCTGGAACAAGGTTAGGTACCATGGTGGGGGGGGCAACGGGGGTGCACCGAGGGCACGGAGGGGTGGGAGAGACACAGCCCCCACCCTGCCCCGTTCAGAGACCCAGGGCTAGGGGGCACCAGGGGGGGGCAGTCAGGGCATGGGGGGCACTGAGGGGGAGGACCGCAGCCACTTACCCACTGGGGGACCCAACTACCACCCCGGTACCACTCCAGGACCGGTGGCATGCAACAGAGCCCGACTAATAGACTCCAATAAGCTCCCTAACAGGGCAACCAGCAGCTCCCCCACCAGCCGACCCCGTGCCCCCGGCACAGCAGATGCAAGTGCACAGGGCACGGGTATGGCGCCGGAGGGAGGACCTGGCTGAGGACATCATCCAGGCAAGCATGGAGCAGGGGGAGCGGATGATTGTGGCCATTGATTGCATGGAGGTGGCCATAGACAGCAGGCAGAGGACAGGGACTGGTGGCTGGTAGCAGAAATACACCTGGAAAGGAGGCGGGAGCACCAGAAGCACACCAGGCAGATGGAGGCATTGGGGCTGCTACAGCAAGCCATCAATCAGCTTGGGGCAGAGCACACAAGGAAGATGGACCGGTCCCTGGACATTGGCAACTTGCTGCTCCTGCATGCAGGGACCATGAGCGCCTACATCATGGCAGCTGCTCCACCCAGCACCATACCAGCCCCAGCACCTCTGCTGCCCCCCATGGCACCCCCACTGCCTCCACCACCACCCCAGCTGCCGGCATGCCCACAGGGCTCACACATCCGCCTCCCAGTCCCAGCAGGCCTCTGGAGGCAGCAACCTCCCAGGGGGACCCCACCAGCACTGCCCCTGCCTCCCATCTCCACCCCACAGGCCAGGCCAGACCCAGAGGCCTCCCAGGGCATAGTGGGGGATACCAACAACGGGGGTGAGGGGGGCTCCCAGAGCTTCACGTCACCTGCAGGGCGGCCAAGGGAACGGCTGAGGAAGCAGCAGGGTCAGGGGGAAGGGGATGGGGGGGGACGTAGGACGGGGCTGGGAGCAGTAGAGGGAAAGGGGGGGAAAGGGGGCACATGATGTACAATAAATGCACGGGTGTAACCAACCTAACTCTTTATTGTGAGACAATCTGCATCGGGAAGGGGCTGGGGGATTGCCACGGGCGAGGGTCGATGACAAGTGGGGCCTGCTGAGGAGGGGACCAGCACACTCAGGCCCCGGAATCACTGGTGATACGCCTTGCCAGGGCAGCATGGATCCACTTGGCATAGCTGTACTCCCTCGTGTTCTACACATACACATACACATAGGTCCTGGTGGGCGCTGGGGCATGGGGAACGCCAAGGCGGCCCCATCAGTCTCACAGATGTTGTGCTGGACACAGCAGGCACCGATCACGAGGGCCAAGGTCTCCACAGTGAAATCCAGCTGGCCAGCTAGGCACCTCCAGCTGTGCTTGAGGGCACCGAAGGCCCTCTTGACCACGGTCCTTGAGGCACATAGCCTGGAGTTGAACAATGCCTCCACAGGGGTCCTGGGGACCGGGTACATCTTAATGAGCCAGCGGAGGAAGGGATAGTCTGGGTCCCCCAGGATGCAGGGGGACATCAGCACCCCCTCGATCCTTGACATTTGCATGTCAGTGAAGTCCCCCTGGTACATCCGGGCATAGAGGGGTGAGATGGTCAGGATCTGGGCATCGTGGCTGTGACCGGAGTGGCTGGTGAAGATGTCAGTGAACATGGCCCAGTGGTCCATGACCACATGGAGCTGCAGGGAGTGGTACCCATGCTGGTTGATGTATTCTGCTGCTTCCTCATTGGGGGGGCAGAGGATCTCGATGTGGGTACCATCCACATTGCCCAGGCAGTTGGGGAAGACGCCAGCCTTGAAGTCGGCCATCATGGCCCTCTGGTCCACAAGCTGGATCGTGCAGTTGAGTAGCACGCCCTCCATGGCCTCACAGAAGTCCCATAGGATACCCATGATGGTGCTCACTCCCACATCGAAATGCTGCGCCATGGACCAGCAGGAATAAGGTGTTGCCAGTGCCCAGATGGCTATGGCCGTGCGCTGGACCACGGGTATGGGGATGTGCATGGGGATGTGCATGGGAGTGCGTAGCCACTCCTTCCAGGGTGCCAACAGCTCTGCAAGGCACAAAAGGCATTGCCTGTCCATGCGGAAGTGTGCCCTTCACGCTGCAGTATCCCACCGAACCAGGGTCCCAGCCCATAATTCCTGTGCCCAGTCTGTGACCCAGAAACACCTTTGTGTGGACATGGCAAGCATGGCAGCACATCCCATGGCCGCCCCGCGGCAGTAGTGTCGGCCGGCTGCCTCCCGGAGAGCAGCTGAGTGCCCTCGGGCAAGGCGCAGGGCCCGTTGGTATGCCCCGGTCGCCCGAAGGGCCCTGAGCCTGGCCTGGGAGCACCGGCAGCCGTGGTGTACATGCCGGGCGGCCACAGCACTCCTGGCCATGCACCCCCGGATGCAGGCCCCAAAGTGGAGCAGATCAGTGGAGAGGCACATGAGGTCAGTGTGCGCCCACTACCACTCCACACATAGGGACAGGTGCATCCAACATGCACCCCTCTGGCCCGTGTCCATAGTGGAGCATGCTGATGGTGCAGTCCGGCGCACGGCTCTCATGCCCATGCCCCACCCTTGCACCTGGGGGAGCAGCACACCTGTGTTGGCCGCCCTCGCCTGCCTGCCCCGCCGCCAGCTGGCCTGCAGTTGGTGAGTGGGTGCTGGGGCACCCCCACCGGTTGCACCTGTGCTCCTGGCATGGAGGCTCGTGCCCCGGGCTCACATGTCCGCGGTCCGCAACTGCCCCGGGCTCGCATGCAGTCCGCAACTGGTTGCCTGTTGTCACCACCTCCCTGCTATCAGTACTTGCTGTACTGCCTGTAAGCTTTGTTCCTGCAGCTGTGCTGGGCCCACTCCCCATGCATCGCTCACTAGCCATCCCATGTTGTGACCTGTGGGCTTATCGCGTGTCCTTGGAGCTCCCCTGTTTCCTTTCCCAGCCCACACTGGAAAGAGGGGCCCGTCACTCCTTCATGTTCAGACCCTCTACCTGCTGGACCATGGCCGGCTGTGCTGTCCCGGGGCTCCCGTGCCCTGGATTGCCTGGCGTCCCCCCATAACTGAACCTTCCACTAGACCATGGCCCTCTGTGACCTGTGGCATTCCCTGGCTGTGCAACTGCTCCTGTGCTGCCCAGACACCCTCTCTGGTGCCTATGCGAGTCTGAGCTCCAGGCTTTGCTACTTTGGCTATGAGGCCAGCGCTCATGAGTGCCAGGTCTATGCGGAGGCGCTTGGCCTCTGTCCCTTTCCTGATGGGCACATTCTGGAGATGCGGTGCTCGCATGTGGCATGGTCCATGGTGGAGACCATGTCTGCCCTCTCTGTGTGTAGCCTGGCTAGGTTTGCGACCTATCTGGAGGAGGGGGGTCCTGCCCTGGATGTTTCCTTCTTTGGCTGCATCCACCATGGGACGCGTGGCTACCAGCGGTCGTGTGGGGTGGCGTATCACCATCTGTTGGAGCTTGGTCACCTGTCATGGCTCCCTGTTGCTGACTATACCTTGTTGGAGCCCACCGGACCAGAACTGATGGTGCTGGCTGCTGTGTGGTCCCGTACTAATGTTCAGGTGGGGCTCGCCAGGCCGGATCCACTTGAGGCCTACTACCTCATTGCTTAGCACATGGTGGGGCTGGGCTACCGCTGGGGCATGCTTCAGTGGCCCCACTATGTGCATCTGGTGGGCCTACCTGTCCTGGGCTCCTTCCCGAGCCCATGCAGCTGGCTGTGAGGCCCCCTGTGTCTTCGGTGCCATGGATGTGTGCCACACCGTGTGCTCCCTGAACCTTCCTGCCGGCTCAGGGCACTGGCCACTTGCTCTGCACAATTCTGGCCTCGCAGCTGCTCTATCCAGTTCAACTGCCTCAGTTCCGCTCACCTGTGTCGCTGTGCCCCTTCCATGGGCACCCCCTGGCCTTCGCTGCCTGTGGTGTTCCCCTCCATGCCCGGCCTCCCCCTTTGGCTGGTTCCTGCTGCCTGACCCCGCTAGCGACTCTCCCCATGGTATTGTCATCCCTTGGCCACCCGCCTGCTCTCCTGTGCCCGTGACCTGCCTCCCCTCGCCCCCTGGGTGCCTCCGTGACTGTGCAGGTATGGGACCCCTGGACAGCGCCTCCTGGCTTCCTGGGGGGGGGGCTTCTTGTGCTGCATGCCAGTTCCAGCTTGTCTCTGTCCCCAGCCATGCCTTTGCATCAGTGCGAGGGATCCCTGCCATCTGGATCTGCCTTGGACCACTCCCCGGCTTGGTTGCCCTCCCCCTGTGACTGTGCTCTGTCCCTGTGGGGACCCCTGTGACATTGGCTGTCTGTGTTGCTGTTGGGTGTCCTGTGCTGTCAGTGGGGTTCTGGGTGCCTGTCACTGTGTCTTGGCCTGTTCCCGGCCCAGTCCCGTCCCCTTCCTTGGCCTGGGGCTCCCTCCCCCCCCCCCCGTCAGTGGTGCTATGTGTGTTGGCCTTCCCAGTGTGCTCCCCCCTTTCTTCCTTTCCCGTTCGGGTGTGTTTGCGCCTGGGCGTGTGTTTGTGTTTTGCCTTGTCCATGAGTTCCCTGTGCCTGCTGTGTGTGCTGCCTCAGCTGGTCTTCTCCCTCCTCCCCCTCCCTTACCATTTCCCTTGTATGGACATTGCCTTTTGGCACTTTTGACTTTGTTTGCCCTCAGTCTGCCATGTCTGCCTCCCGCCCCACCCCAGTGTCTTCTGGGTGTTCTGATCATGGTCTGGAATCGACGTAACGTCTGTTGCACTGCCCCAGACCATGGTCCAGCCCTTCATTTCCTTGCTGCGGTCCCGCTGCTGTCACGTCTGTTTGGCGCATTCCCGGACCATGGAAGGGGGTTAGCCGGCTCGCCACAGTTGGGAATCCACTGTGGTGACCCAGGAGCGCATAACGTCTGAAATTACCCTCTGTCACAGCCAGCAAAAACCTCTGATGTGCACTGCATCCACGTATACTCAGTGACTACACACTCTATCCATATGAATGCAACACTACCTCTCCTCACCCCAGACACACCTTACGCGGACTCAGTACCATCGTACCCCATCCTTCCCCTGCCTCTATCTAACACCAAACTTAAAGAGTTGGTATGGCTGGGCAATTGGAGATGGTGGTCTGGGCAGCCTGGCGCAGCAGGTGGCAATACTCTGAGTCTGGGGTCTTGCTGCCCTAGGGTCTGGACTGGGAGTGCATGATGGGTTGTGGCTAGTGTTACCACATCACAGGTTTTGACCCTGTTCATCTCCATGCACTCAGGGTTAAGCCAATCATTCTCATGATTAGTTGAACATTCTTAGGGTCAGTCGAGTATCACCTTATATTTTACCTGCTTTCGCATAAGCTAAAGGAGGGGGTGGGAGCTGTTCAACCATATCCAGACCTAGCTCCCAACTGGAAAGTTCCTGATTTTGCTGCAGCAAGTGAGACCTTTGTCCTTGGAGCCCCTCTGTGCATGGGCTATGGGATTACCCATCTACTCCTGCACCTCTGGCTTCTGCATCCAGGCCCTATGGTATGTATCCTGCCCCTATCTTTTTTATTAGCCAAACAGAAATCTTCCTTTCAATTTGCATAAATTTACATGAACCATTATATGCAAATTTATGAAAATTAGCACTGCCAGGCTTTCTTTCCCAGGGGAGGTGTCAACCCTAGTTGTGGATGATGGGGCCAGAATCTAGATCAGCAGCAGGCAGGAAACTTTAGTAGCCCATCATACTGGACCACTGCATGTTATCTCACATTAAGGATTTTGTTGTGGGAACGTGTCATGGTAGTGATCATTTCCCGCTGGTACTTAGGCTGCTCCACACAGGCGCCCCAGTGTCTCCTCTGGTTCTAGGGGGGAGGGTGTTGCATAGAGGTTCCTGCCATGTTTCCATTAAGCTGAATGACACCATACTGGCTAAGGTCAATTCTTTTTTGTCATAAGAGCTGATGAATGACACGGGTGTGACCCCCATGGGGGGGGGGACTCTCGATTGTCAGCTGTCGACCACGTCTCTGAAGTCATCAAGAATTTGGGTGAATTACTGTTGTCTTGCTGTCCTAAGCCGGCAGGATCCGGCTCAGTTAATCAGCAGCTTAAACCCTGGTTTGACCAGGAGTGCAGGGAGCTTAGAAGGCATCTTTTATCCATTTATAAGAATTATAGGAAGAGTGGTGCAGGGGAACTCCCTACCGAATATTTCAAGAAATCATATAAGGGTGTACGTAAAGAAAAAAAGCCCAATACTGGGAACATTACTGGGAATCTTTGATTGCAGCAGCCAGAGACAGGGACGGCAGGAAGTTTTGGTCACTGGCAAATTCCCTGGACAAGACACGGGTGGGCATTTCCCACATAACGATCCCTGAGGGATGGTGGGTTGCCCATTTTCAAGCTCTATTTAATGCTGAGCAGGCCTTCAAAGAGCCATTGGGCCTGCGGGAGGAATTGCCAAGCATACCGCCGTGGAGTTTGGTGTCTGCAGTTGAAGTGGCCGAAATCATCGGCTCCTTTAAAAATGGTAAAGCTTCTGGCCCAGATTTGATTCCTATTGATTTGATTAAAAAATTGTTGCACTGGTGGGCCCCAAGGTTGGCCCTTCTTTTCACCGTGATAAATAGCACAGGGAAGATCCCCTCTAAGTGGGGTTTGGCGGTAGTAGTTCTCATTTACAAGAAGGGTGATCAAATGTCACCAGCCAATTATAGCCTAATCAGCCTTCTTTGTACAACTTGTAAAATATATGGGAAATGGCTGCTGTCAAGGCTTACCTAGTGGATCAATAAGGAACAGGTCCTCTTTCCTGAGCATGCCGGCTTTCAGAGCGGGCGCTCAACACTTGAGCACTGCCTCATCCTACAGTATTTAGTGGAAAATACATGGGGGGAAATGGCAAGTTGTACGTGGCCTTTTTGGATCTTCGAGAAGCCTTTAACTGTGTCAACAGGGCTGTTTTATGGGAGAAGTTAGCAGTAATGGGGGTGGACAAACGTCTACTTTTCATTGTTCAGCAACTACACACCAATACCACCTTGGTAGTTAAGATGGGCCACTCGGATGCCCTGACAGAAGATATTCCAATTCGGTTAGGGGTTAGACAAGGATGTGTGCTAGCCCCTACCCTTTTCAACCTCTTTATAAATGGTGTTGTTCCCCTTTTGGCCACACCCACCTGTTTTTCTCCCAAGCTGGCTGAGCGGGCAGTGGGGTGCCTCTTGTATGCGGATGATATAGCGATCATGTCCCAAACCCGGGTGGGCCTAAATAGGCAGTTAGCCTGTTTTGCTGAGCTCTCTCAGCTGAATAGATTACAGATTAACTATGACAAATCAAAAATAGTGATTTTTTTCTAGAGCCTGAAAGTTTCATAAATGGTCTATAAATGGCCATGGTATTTTGCAGGTTAATATCTTGGGTTATTGTTCCAGGTGGATGGGTCATGGCAAGGGCATTTGAAGAAGGCACTGGAGGCAGCGAGGGTTCTCGCCTTTTCCCTGTCTAGACTTCATAGTAGCACTGGGGGGAGGGCTATACTTCCAGAAACTATGGTACTAAATGCTAGAGTCCGGGCCCAGCTGCTCTATGGAGCGGAGGTCTGGGACCCACACTCAGTGGTTAAGATGGGGAAGCTGGATAGTGTGCAGGCTTGATTCCTTCAGAGACTATTGAGAGTCCCCTGCGCTACCCCCTTTGCAGCTATTAGACATGAGACAGGGCAGTCTAGATGGTCCACCAGGGTGCGAATGTGTGCCCTAAATTTTTGGGCAAAATTACAGCATTCCCAAGCTAGGGGGGCTTGTGTCCTTTTGGGGCAATGACCCCTTTAAGGGCAAGTGACGGTTGTTTTTTGAGTCCTGTCTGCATCTGCTGGGATTCAGTCCGGATTATTGGGTGGGGATGGAGTTCGCAACAGTGCGAAGGGACCTTAAACTTAGGGTTGAGGATATGGAACTGCAGGAAGAAATGGCAGCAATTAGATCTTCCCGGTAATTTGGTAAATTACCTCCCATATGTTAGGTCCAGTCTCTGTATGGCCTCTTACCTGTGCTCAGGTATATCATCTAGAGACAAGTTCCTGCTGATGTCAGCCAGATTTAACATGCTGCCCTCAATGGTTCTGGAGGGCCGTCTCTCTGCAGTGGATTTCTCAGAGCGACTTTGCCCTTTCGATCGGCAGCAGGTTGAGACCCCCGCTCACATACTGTTTCAATGACGCCTATATGACCCCCTACGTTCCAAGTATTTGTCTGCCTTTATCCAGAAATTCCCAGGTCGAACGGATTAGAATATGTGTATTCTGGCCTTGGCTGACGATGATGTGCCTACATCTGATGCTGTCTCCCAGTTCTTGGTAGCTGCTATGAATCTCCGTACCCGGTTTCTACAGTTTAAATCACTGTCTGAGTAGAGTCTGTTGAGTCATGGCACAAAACTTTAAGGAATATGTTACATGTAGTCCTAGTAGAGTTTCTTCTTTTCTCCTTTTTCCCCTACGGTTTTACTCATAAGGATGTTGTCTATAGGAAACATGTATGTATTTGTTTTTGTCCTTGGTGTGTGAATATTTTGTGTTTTCTGTGGTTTTTTGTGAAAACTTTTTGGCCTCGGCTGTAATAAATATATATATATATATATACTGGACCACTGGAATCTGTAGGTCAGAGGAGAGGTGTTCCTGGCAGTTAGCCACCATTCAGAAGACCACCAGCCTGGACAAGGTGTCCATCTTGTCCACTGGGCATAATGACCTTGGTAGAGAGGCAACTTTTCCTGAGATATGCGTTTCCTTCTTTGAGCAATTCTCATGTGACGCAAAACTGAAGTAAACATTCTTCCATCTTACAGCATCGAAGAAATTAATTAATTGACAATCAATACAGAAGCCGTCTATCTCCTTTCAAAGTTACAGTGGGAATATCATGGCAAATTAAGTTGTGTGCTCTGGATTTCTGCCTAGTGAAACATTTCGTGAATCACGCAGTGTGGCAAGCCAGCGATTGATGAGACATGTCTGACTCAGTATCAACAGCAACGTCCCAATTTAATTGTAGGGGAAAACTTTCATTTTCTTTCAAAGTGTGCAGAGCACAGTAAAGAACTTATAGTTGCACCGAACTAGAGTCAACTTCCATAAAACCTCAGGTGTAGAGAGTTAAAATTTCTGCATCTCCTGCTTCAAAGAAAATACCAGGTTATTTAATACATTATTTATCACTGGTAAATCCCCGGTAAATCAAATTCCATAATCAAAAAACCTCTAGTTTACAAGAACAATTAAGGCTCTTGCAACTTCAATCATGTGCTAAAAAGCATGGAAATTTCAAGTTAAGGCTCCCGCCTTAACTTCCATGCCATGTTAGCAGTAAAGACATTGTATAGTCTCACATATTGTGCTCACTTACAACTTAGGCTCCATGCACCCACAATTTGCCTTCGTCTTTCAGCCCCAGTCCTCTTCCTCTGCAGGTTGGGCGCAACACTGAAGCTGCTTTCTATAAGAACCATTCTTCTTTCTATAAGGATCTTCCCCGGTACAGGACCCCCTGACTAGCTCACTTCTTGTACAGGGCTCCCTGACTCTGCTGTGCCCATGTACAGGACTCTCCTTCAACTCTCCCCATGTACAAAGCTCCCTCACTTAGTTCCCTCTGTCAAGGGCTCTCCCCCAGCACAATTATGGCCATTATTCTGCAGCTCCCTGTCTGTACAAGACTCCTCTGCTTTACTCCCCCTTGGAAAGTGCTCCCTTTCTTGCACAACGCTGCCCACTCTGCAGACCTCCCCCTGTACCAGATTCCCTATTCTGTATCCCCCCTGATAAAAGCTGCTCCCTGTAAAGTGCTCCCCCTGTGCATGGCGTCCACTGTGGAAGCTATTTACAGAGACTCTGCCCCTACTCTCTCCCCTTAATGTCCCTGCCCTCTTTGTGTATGCTCCCTTCCTCCTTGCTCCCCCATAGGATTTCCATCCCTGGGGTGAGGCTCGCTCTTGTTCTCCCAAGAGGACTACCCTTGCCACTCTGCCCCACAGGGCTGCTCTGCACAGGACCCCACCATCTCCCTGGCCCCCTCCTGCAGAATGCCCACTGTATCAGCCCAGAGTACCCGCTTACCCCTCATTCCTTAGTTGGGTTGGGAAAGTCGGAGGGAGAAGGGCTGAAAGAAGATCTATTCCATCCTGCCTGTAGCTTCCTGTCATTGTCTCAGTGATAAACCTCTGCCCTCTTCCTGCACCTGGGACCATCCCAGGCAAACTCCAGCACTCCGGCCCCAGCCATGCTCCTCCAATGGGGCACTCCATTGGAGTCGCAGTCCAGACACCCCATGTTTTTGGAGGGGGAAGGGCTGTCACTGAAATCCATGTGCTCTGTGTTTCTGGGCAGGTTTAGGGGGTAAGTTCAGCCACTCCAAACATCACTGCGGGATTAACTAGCTCTGTTGTTTAGCCTGGTCCCGAAGCCTAGGTGCCTGCTGTGCAGGATCAGATCAGAATGACCTTGAGCAATATCCCTTTCACAGGTCTTTCTCTCCTCCCCTCCCCACCAATCCAGCTCTAAACATGGCTGACCAGTCACTCACACTGCTCCCTGGGAGGTGCAGTTCTCTCACTTTCCCCAGTATTGATAGGCTCTAGCAAGCAGTGTCTGATGGGAGTTGTACTCCCCAGTATTTAAGACTGTTTGATTTTAAACTGTCTTTGCATTACTCATAGAATGTTTGCAAGCATTCCACACTCACGATGGTCTCCTTAGGCTAACATTGAATTTTCAAGATGCCATAACTTAAAAACTACTAACCTGTTTACAAAAAGTAAACCAAAGGCACACCCCACAAACCTCCTTGAATTTTCTAAAAGGCTTACATCTCCTCCCAACTAAAAAAACACGCTTTACCATGCCCAGTTTGAGACAGTCTGACCCGCTGAATATCACAGTTTTCAAACTGTGATATCTCAGCTGTTATCCAACTGATTCAGCTGATATTTGGACAGAACGGACCACTTGCTCCAGTGATCCTTCACCACAAATGTCATGATCTTAACTTTAATCATGTCAATTTTATAACAAATAGAATGTTTGGGCTTTATAATGGCGTGTGCAACATGCCTTAACTATAGAGTGGATCCTGCCACTCTATAATCTTTCTCTTTCTGACAGAACTAAGTAGCACAAAAAGGTGATGCAGATAATAACCTCTGTTGTCTCCTATAACCCTCCTGTGTAAGTTTCTCCTCATTTTACTTAGACAATCCCTACCCACAAATCCTTACAGAAAAATTGGTGCCATCATCTGGCAGTTTTAAGTATCACATTCTTCTTTTCCATAAAGTGATATTAAAGTAGCTTCCTTTGCTTAAATGCCTCCAGAAACTAGAGGTGGGACATCAGGCTAAATACCGGCTACCGGTTTTACCGGTTACCGGTTTACAAAAAAACTGATTACTGGATTAAATTTTGATTACTGGTGCCAGATTTATTGCATTGATTTCAATGGGGAACTGTCCCCATTGAAATCAATGGGGGGAAAATACCTCCCACCTCCACCTCCCAGGCTGTGTGGGTGGAAGGGGGGCACCCCCCACCCACCCTGACCAACCTGGATTTTAAAAAAAAAAAAAAAAATTACCCTAAGTCCCTACTAGTGCAGGCTCCGGGCTGCCGCCGGTGACCTGGAGCCCACACCAGCAGGTACTACTAGGGTGATCCCTTGGGTGGGGGTGGTTTAACACACACCCCACCCCAGGGATCACCCTACCTCCCCACCCAGGATAGCCTACCTTTGGTGCTCCGGGTGGTGGCTGTGGCAGCATCTGGAGGCTTCAGCGCTGGCTGTGGCTGCCGGCTTCAGCACTTTCTAGGTCTTCCAGGGAACTTCCAGGTTTCCCTGGAAGGCCTAGAAAGCACTGAAACCAGCAGCCACAGTCAGCGCTGAAGCCTCCAGACTGCCACCTCCACCGCCGCCGCAACTTCCCGGAGCGCCAAAGGTAGGCGATCCCTGAGTGGGGAGGTAGGGTGATCCCTGGGGTGGGAGGTGTGTTAAACCACCCCAGAGATCACCCTAGTACCACAGTACCTACCTGCTGGTGCGGACTCTGGGTCACTGGTGGTGGCCCAGAGACCGCACTAGCAGCCGGACCTTGGGGAACTTTTTTTTTAAAAAAAAATCCAGGCTGGGCAGGGTGGGAGGGGGGGTGTCCCCCCTTCCACCCACGCAGCCTGGACTGGGGAGGGCAAGTGTTTGGTTTGGTTTTTTTTCCTTTTTTTACATTGTGGCCATTCATTTCAATGGCCGCAATGTAAAAAGATCCAGTACCGGTACCCCCCAAATACCGGAGTAATCCGATACTGCCGGTACACCAAAATACCGACAGTATCGGATACCAGAAGATCCGAACTTCCCACCCCTACCAGAAACCCTGTTCCATGGATGCTGCCACTCAGTTTCTTCACCCTCATATGACACACACACACACACACCCCACACATACACACATAAATAATTCCACTGAGTGCGCGTACACACAAGACTATTTCATCTAATACACAGACTGTAAACACACATTATACTAAACATCAACATATACTCAAAAAATCAATGGATTACAGTTAGCCTGAATTTCCTGAACTGGTTGCTAAGCATTTTCAAAACTATATGCATGGAAGTGCCTAATCTGAGCATGCTACTGCCATCCTTGCCCATCTAATGTTTCATTTGCACATGCAAAATGGCACTTTGATGACTAACTGGCTGTTTGCATGAGCAAACATGAAGGCCACAAACCACAATTCTCTTACTCTGGAGTAAGTGGTTTGTGTATTATGACCCAAGATTGTATGTAGAAATATAGCATCTGAGTAGATGTGCATAGAGTTTTAGAATTTGCTTGAAGGACCTACAATAAAGTTGTCTCTTTAGCTCTCATTTCCCCATTATTTTTGAGGCATTTCTACAATGTAATGCTTTATTATAATGTTATTCTGCAATAAAGAATGATAGCAACCGCCTCCCTCCTCCTTCCCCCCCCCCCCGCAAAAAAACCACAAACCCCCAAGAAATATTATGGACTGAAAAAATAGAAATGATAAAATAATACAGATATATAACATAGTGATTGGGGGGGTGGGGGTGGGACTAGCTAGATTAAAGAATATATTCTTTGTGGTGAGAAAGTCTGAAATACAACTACAATAAGGAATATTATCTTCATACTTCGGTGAACATGTTTTCAGTTTATCAGAAAAATGTCTGCCTTGTATAGAATCAGAAACAGATAACCTATGTTTCTTCTCTATCCTTGAGGGGGATGATAGTTGGAATCATGAATGGCTTTAGAACATTTTACCAGCCTCAGTTTACATTCTGAAGATAGGATTAAGCCAAAGGCACTTCTGCTCAATATCTTTGGAGTGCAAAGATACATGCTCATTTAATTGTGGGATATCTGCTACACTCTGATTGTCTATGCTTTGGGCATCAATAATCTCAACTTTATTGCATTTCCTGGTTGATATCCCCACAACTGTTTTCCAAATCATTCATACCTGGTTTTGTCATAGTCATCTTCTCTATTTATGGCTTAATTCTGTCGCTATTACAATCAATAGTAAAACATCTATTGATGTCAATGGAGCATGATCAGACCTGTGAGCACATACTCTATATGCCTCCCACTTTGACATGGATGGTAGATCACTATGGTTACCACTTCGCATTAATTTTAAATGTACAGTGACTTCTCATTATCATAGCTATGTGCCCAGCCAACTATCTGAGGGGAAAGGGTAAGAAATATCCATCAACTTCCATACTCCTGAGAGGACCCTGGGAGTCCCAATGACAGGATTTCATAGCTTATATCAATCAATCATCAATCAATCATCATCATCATCATTTTGTTTCTATAGCCTCTCCCCCAACTGGAGCTCAGGATGCTTCACAAAATGAATACAATAAAATACAACAACAACAACCTAAAATCCGTTCCTAAACAATTTAAAAGGAGAAGGTAAGATAAAGGGAGGGGGGGGGATACATTAAGGGAAAGCAGCAGTGGATCCTCTAAAGCAGGAGTGGGGAACCTTTCGTGTCCTGGGGGCAACCCTGAATATTAGTAGGAGCTCTGAGGACCACATAGATGTTGGGGCGGGGGCGCTTAATGGGTTTATTTAAGAAAAGGAAGGCCCATATCATAGCTCTGTGCTGTGGATCTGTCCCCTACTCTTGTGTGCATGTTCTCCTCTCTGGCCCATTATCATGAGCTCAATTTTTCAGTACTTGGGGGTAGAGAATAAATCCAGGGTCCAGAGCCAGGCACTGGAAAGGAGCCACATAAAATCTTGTCAAATGCCGCATTTGGCCTCTGGGCCTGAGGTTCCCCACCCCTGATCTAAAGGCACCTGGAGAATAAAGGTGGGTTTTTTTAATGTGATGAGGGAGGAACTGAGGAAAATATCTAGAGGGAGTGAGTTCCACACCACAGCAAAGGCCCTATTGCCTGTTGACTTAAGGCACAATAACAGGAGCCCCAAATAGCAGGTGGTATCTGAGTGCAAATACAACAGTAGACTACCACTCCATTGACCCCAGCATACACCAGTCATTCAATTGGTGATGAATCAGTTACCAGTGTGCCTCATTTATAGTAAAGTAGATGAAGCACAGAGAAGAAGCCAAAGGCCAGCAAACCAGTTCAGGATTTAAATGCCTGCTGTCCACAGAACCATACTAGAGCTGAAATGAAAATTTGTGGTGACTATCATATCCAACAAATTCACCCACTTCAGTTTGGGTCTAATGAAACAGATATTTGGTCCCATTTCAGCAAACATTTGCCTTGGCTATTTTCTTGGAAATAATTATAGCGGGAGACATGTGAGACGTATCCCTGCAAATTTCCTTCCCCCACAATTCTAGAGATATGAGGCAGGGCTTATGTCTGTCAGTATCTCCTGATAATTTTAGACTAAAGTTACTCCCATTATTATTTTGGTTTAGTTATTTGCATGCGCAATAGCCAAAATGGAGTAACCAATATGACCGAAATAACTAAACCGGGTACTGAAATGAACAAATTATTTGAACCTAAATAAACAAATAAGTGAATATACAAATATCCAGTTTGGTTACCGACCTCATCTGGCTATTTGAATAGCTATCCAAAAATGTGAATAATATCCATGAATTAAATTCACTATTTGTTTCAGCTCTTGACCACACTTCTCAGAACAACATAGAAAGAAAAATGTCATCCTATAATTCCCCAGTGTGAGCCCGCAAAATGATTTCTATTGTTTATTCATTTGCCATAAGTCAAGCTTGAACATGCCGTGTAGGGCTTACACTGTAGGTCATGCTAAATGGGTGCACAGTAAGAGAGCATTTATGCACACGTGGCCTAATCGTAAAGACCACTGTGCATCTACTATGAGGGTTCTGAGTACTCAGAACTCTATTAAGATCCAGTGGAAGTTTAGGATTCCTAGCTCCATGCAGGATTAGACCCCCCCAGCATTTATCCAATTATACTCTAAACTATTACCTAATAAAACAGCATGCCTACATTATTGCATCTTTAATGTATTATTTATCATCAAACGTATTAATGTTTGAATATGAGATTGCACACCAGGGCCATATTAGCCTCTTGTTTTTATTAGGTGAGCCTTCATGAGTCTAACAGAATGGTAGTTTACATTTATAATATGCAGTTTTTAATCCTGAATGATTCCCAAGCAAAGGGTCCAATCCAGCTCTTGCTGACGTCCCATTGGCATCTATTAAAACTCATTTGGGTTCTATCTGTCTGGAGGTTGGTGGGAAACCAGCTTATGGTGAACTGAAGAAAAGAGAAGAGACATTTCTTCTGAGGGCACCAAAGCAAAGCAATGAACATCATGGACCCTATAATGTCTACTTCTGGGTGGCAAGATCATCACGCCAGTTAATACTTCAAAACACTTCCTATCTAGGCTCTTCTCACACAGACACTCTAACACTGATAAATTGGGTGTTACATTTTATTATACATGTTACAGGGCACCCATAGAGCACACCTGCAGTCTTGCAACATGTATAATAAAATGCAGCATCCATTTTATCAGTGTTAGAGTGTCTGTGTGAAAAGGGCCCTAGTTTCAGTTTCAACCAACTATTCTTTATCCAGTGCCTTAATTACTATTTTATAGTGTGACAAACTCATTTCAGGTAGAGGTGTGCACCAGGGACCCATGTCATTATTTGTTTTCATTATTTGTTTACATTATTTAAATCTTTCATTTTCGTTTTCATAAATATCATCTTTTTTTCCCCGCTTTCCATTGGTTTCAATGGAAAACACATTTTCTGCTGTAACCTTTTTTTTCATTATATTTGGATGGAATGTGGAGGAATTGCACCTTCAATGGAAGGCATTATGTTGTTGTTATTTATTATTTATTATTAATTATTATTATTATTATTAATTATTATTATTATTATTATAGCTCCAGCAATGTACCTGGCACTTTACAGAAAATAAGATAGACATGGTCCCTTCCCAAGAGCTACAATCTAAAGTGTATCAAATATCAGAAAGATTGGATAACAGAATCCAGTTGAATTATGTTATTTTGCAATAGGGCTGAAATGCTGTACCGCTGTGGCAGCATTTACCAGTGGAAAGTGCTCTTCTGCACCAAGCAGAATGGTTAGGAAGGGAGTGATTTTCGCGCTTTGCACTCGCGGCTTTCTGCAGTTGCTGCCGTGGTATTTTCGCCACTGTAGATTTCACGCGGAAGCGGCAGGTTTGCCAGTTTCCCCTTTCCCTTAAGCGTGGCAGCTTTGTGATTCTCGCAGCATTGCAGCCAGGGGCGTAGCCACTGTGGCACGGGGAAGTTCCTGCCTTGTAAACAAAGTTCTTCTTTGAGGGGCTCCTTCCATTCTCACTTGCGTGCCCTTCTCTTACTGGCATATACCAAGCTCACTAGATTTAAAAAAAAAACACATGACGTTCACATGCCCCCACCCTATATAAGGTACCTAAACCCAACACAGTTCCTTCCAACCCTAAGCAATTAGGAAGAAAATTCCATGCGGGGTCGGAAGGGTGCGTGCTTCTGAGAATGTTTGGAGCTATCTTGAAGAACCTTGTTTACAAGGCAGCAACCTTCTGTTCTCCTTCGAGTGGTTCCTCCCGTTCTCACAAATTGGAGTGTACCAAGCCTAGAAAGAGGTGGTGGGGGGATTTTCTAATAAAATAACACTCCATGCAGTTTGGCTCTACAGCCTGGGAGGGGGCCAGCAGGCAGGGGGCTGCCTGCTCAGGGGGGGTCCATTCAGCTGGGGGAGGATTGGTTGTTCAGTGCTGTCTCTGTTAGGATGGACAGATCCTCCTGCTTCCCTTTGTGATTGCCCCATAGAGAGAAATGGGGGTGCAGAGCAGCTACAATGAGGCAGAGAGCCATCCCAGCAAAGGGGAAGAATTTATCCTTCACACCCTAACACACAAGAGAATTCACAGAAGAGTGGGGACTCCCCCCCCCCCATCCCCTGGATCAGCATCAGGAGCCAGGCACTCGCTCACTGCTGCCGAGGAATCCCTGCACTCTAAGTGGGACAGAGACCACGACTAGTGCGCAAGGAGGGATAACAAAGATCCCTCCCTCAAAGCTGAACTCCGGGTGCTGACCTGTTTGTGTCCATCCTTGTGCGCTAGTCTCTGTCCCTCTTAGAGTGCAAGGATCCCTGGCCCCAGCAGTAGTGAGCGAGCACCTGACTCCTGAGACTGATCCAGGGGATTGGGGGGCGGAGTCCCTGCTCTTCTGTGAATTCTCTTGTGTGTTAGGCAGCGCCAGATTGGGAAATCAAAGTGGCCTGGGAAAATATAGTCTTAGTGGCCCTGTGCCGGCGGAAATGGGAAAAGGGGGTGTGGCTTGGGGGCGTGGCTTGGGGCAGGCAGAGTGCACCAGATTTGGGGCCTAGCACAGCTGAGTCCCCAGACTCAGATCCTCAGCAGCCTGGCAGGGGTGAGTGGGAGGTTATGGGGGGCTGGCAGGGGGGGCA
>QEPC01015055.1:112660-128756 GCA_003113815.1 Sphenodon punctatus
GCCCAGGCCCCCCAGCCCCAAAGAGACCAAAACCGCAGGCCCAAGCCCCCCCCCAAGCAGGCCCTACCTGCTGCCCCTGAGGCTCCGTCCTCCCCTGCCTTGAGGAGTTCAAGACCATCATGTGATCCCTACAGTGAGCGTGCACAACCCAGTTGGCTTGAGAGAATGTTGGGAGCCATCTTGGAGAACCTTCTCTACAAGGTAGCGACCTTCTGATCAGCATGTGGGGAGGGGAGGCGGAGCTGTGTTTGTAAACACAGCCTTATCTCCCAGCCCGATTGACTTTCCGCTGCTGCTGCAGCTGCTGCTTTGCTCCTAGGAGAGAGAGGCACTCAGGCAGGTGAGGCCTCCCCCCACCCGGCCCCACAGGGGTCGGGACCAACCAGAGTGCTGCTGCCACCAGACCCACTGCCACTGGTAGTGCCGGGGCTCTGGCCCTGGGTCCGGCAGTGGCAGTGGCGGCAGCAGCAGGTCCAGTGGCAGTGGCACTCCAGAGTGCTTCAGGGTGCTTTTTAAGTGGGATCTTTATTGATAAAACTATGGGTAATTTTCAGACACCTTATCAGACACCTGGTCTGACAAGGTGTGCCACTTAAAGGTTGCAGTCTTTCAAATTATTAACAATGATCCTGGACACTTGTTGCCTGTCAAGATGCACCATTTGAAGGCTAAGGCCTTTTTAGAAACCAATACTAACCCTGGATATTTAGCTAAAATAACTACATACCCTGGACATGTGTTGCCTGACATGATGTGCTGTATGAAGGACAAGGCCTTATTCACAAATAAAACTGTCTCTGGACACTCCTGGCCTGACAAGAGGTGCCATCTAAAGGCTAAGGCCTTCTATATTCTGAAAACCAACATACAAAATAAAGTTGCAAACTCCGAAAACTCCTATATATTGAAATGACAAAATTACAAGTCATTTTGTTAAATGTGAGAGGCCTAAACTGCCCAGTCAAGAGAAGAAGGGTTGCTCAATATTGTAAAATGCATGGGACTGCAATTTTTTCTTACAAGAAACCCACTTAATTAAGAAAGATGACGGCTGGCTTAGGAACAAAAACTATGGATCTTTATTATTTTCCTGTATGCCCAAGAAGAAAGCGAGAGTAGCAATAGGATTTGTGGCTAATAGAGATTTTCAGCTGATAAAGCAAGTAAAGGATAAGGAGGGGTGCTTCCTTTTGCTAATTGGTAAACTGGGGAATCAGTCAATAACTCTAGTCAACATATATGGCCCAAATGGAAACTCAGTGGTCTTTTTCAGAGAGAACTTGCTCCAAATTTCAGAAATAACACAAGAAGAGGTATTGGTAATGGGTGATTAAAACTTCTCCCTCTCATGCCATGATAAGTCAACTGGCACTCCCCTAGAAGGCTGGCAGAGATGTGTAGTGAAATGAATTGAAGACTCCTGTCTGAAAGACATCAGCAGGACCCTGGCCCCTAATCACAGGGACTATGCTTTCTTCTCACCTAAACATGGGTCATATACTAAAATAGATCATGTTTTAGCCTCAGGGGGCCTACTTGAGAAATGTTGGAAGGTAACCGCCATACCCACAGTTTTCATGGACCATCATGCCTTGGAATTAAGTATGAATCTAGGCACACAAGATGGGCACCCAAAGGGGGCCTCGCAGCTCCCCATCAACCTCTTACAAACTCAGGATGTCAAAGAGAAAGTAAAAAATACAATAACAGATTACTTAAAGATTAATTATACCCCTGCAGTGACTTCTCATGTCCTCTGGGAGGTGGCTAAAGCTGGGTTCAGAGGAGAATTTATCTCTATAGCAGTCTATCAAAGAAAGACCAGAGGGGCAGAACTAAAAGATTTAAATATGCAATTATATAAACTGTAACTGGTTGATAAGATGGACCCCAATGAAAAGTGTCAGAAACAAAATTTTAAAATTAGAGGTGAAATAGAATTTATTGTATCAGACAAAATTGCCAAACAAATGTGTAGTATTAAATCACTATACTATGAAAAGAGTAACAAGGGAGACAGATTATTAGCTAATATGGTTAAAAATAAAAGGAACAAAGCAATGATCACACAAATTAGGACGCCTGCTGGTCTGGTAACCACACAACAAGAAAAAATAGCAGAGACAATGTCTAACTTTTACCAAGGGCTGTATGCATCAATTTCCCCCCAAAAGGATGACATTGCCAATTTCCTGAGGTCTTTAAAGCTGCCAAAACTTACAGATGATCAAATAGAAGTGCTGAATGAACCTTTTTCCAAGGAAGAATTAATAAGCACTATTAAACAGCTTCCCAGGAGAAAGACAGCAGGACCAGATGGATTTCCTATTGAATTTTATATAACCTTTGCAGACTTTCTGGTTCCTGTTTTTCTCTGTGTTTACAATTTTCTCTGTGTTTACAATGACATCTTGAAACTCAGGAAAATGCCAGACACCTTTTCAGTGGCCAATATAGCTTTATGCCTAAAAGCTGATAAGCCAACAGAGGACTGTGCAAGCTATGTCTATCTCCCTTCTTAATTCCGATTTCAAAATATTCTCAAAAACTCTGGCCAATAGATTGAACAACTTTTTAGGGAACATTGGGTGATTTCAGACGTGACGAGATCACGCTGAACCACACTGAACCACGGTGAACCCCGCGGCGGGGCGAAAGGCCCCTGAACGTCTGCACAGCGTGCGCCAGATGTTGGCCACGCTGAATCTGCACATGGGGTCAATTTGAACCACGCTTCCCGGGCTAGCCGGGGGAAGGTCCCGGGAAGCGTGGTCAAATGGACCGCGGGCCGTGGCCAACAAAAAGTAACGTCTGGCCGCGTGCCACGGCCCGGGATCCCCGGCGGGATCCCGGGCCGTGGCACGATCGGCCAGACGCGGCGGCCGCATTGGCCCCGCCGCCCGCCCGTCTCCTCGGAGGGCGGGCGGCGGGGTGCGTGGAGGGGGCGGGGCCGTGCGGCCGCACGTTGCGCCGCGCGGCCCCGGCCCCTCCCACTTTCCCCGCCGGGATCCCCCCGGCACGTCTGTTGGGCCGTGCAGGGGTGACCCCGGCGGGGAACGAAGACGTTGGTTACGGTACGGGGCCAAAGGGCCCCGTAACGTCTGAAAATACCCAAAGTAGATGCTGATCAGGTGGGATTAATCCCCCAAAGTCTGGGCACTGATAATGTCCATAAAGCAGTTGATTTAATACACCAAATCAGTATCTCAAAGGAAAGTGCAGTGGTAGTCTTGATGGATGCAGAAAAAGCCTTTGATCAGATTGAATGTCGTTTTCTTTTTGAGACTCTCCAACATATGGGTTTTTCTGGCGGTTTTATGACCTGGGTCTCAGCAATCTACCGAGAACCTACCTCACAATTAATACTTACTTACTTTATTTGTTGTTGTTAGCCTCCCAGGCTATGACAACCGTAGACAGACTTTAACCAAACAAAATACAATATCATACAATATCATACAAAATAAAATTATACACAGGTGTTAAAATATAAAATCTCAAAAGGCAACAAACAGAATTCAGCCCATATAAAATTTACACTAAAACTGCGAGTATTATAGCCCACATATTTAACCAATTTTAAACAACAAAAGCCGAAGGCAGAAAATTGCAACTGCTCTAGAGTGAGAACTACCTGCGTCCAAGAGTAAATACAATTTAAATTTATCACTTAGCCCTGAATATTGACTGCCAAAAATTGGGATAATATACTTTTCCCTAAGCTCTGAGTAAGCTGGGCAGTATAAAATAATATGTGTGGCTGTCTCTGGGCAGTCCTTATCACAGAAAACGCACACTCTCTCATTATAAGGTGTACTCTTATATCTACCTGATACAATCGCTGAAGGGAATACATTAAATCTCATCAGTGAAAAAGCCCTCCTAAGGGGCCATGATGGCCAATTCAAAAGGTAATCCGCTGGAGCTCTATTAATACAGTAGTCCGGCACACACCACGAAACTGTGCGGGCTATAGATTCTAGTTGGAGATTCTGATCACTGATTCTTTGAGAGACCAGGCGGGCCGCCCCCCTCCAGCCCCTCGAGAACAAAATATCCCTTGACAAACCAAGTTTGACCACTTTCAGTTCCACCCTACTACACCAACTGTCCTTTACAAGCATGCTGTGGGAATGGGCCAATAACAAATTAGGGGGCGGTGGAAACAATTCCACCTTTAACCAAAATTTTAAAATGCTAGCCATGGATATAGTCTGAACCAGAGCCATGCCCAATTCTTCCCTAAGGTTCACTTGAGGGACTGATTTCGGGACACCCAAAATTGAGCGCAGGAATAAATTCTGCAGGGGTTCAAGTCTCTCCATTACTGAAAAGCCCCAAACAGCAACAGCATACAGTAACTGTGGGAGTACTTTGGCCCTAAAAAGGGCCAGAGCGGGACTTACCAACCTCCCACCCTGTGTAGGGAAGAAGCTAAGGATCATGCTCACCGATTTCCTTGTCTGTTCTTTGATTGCAGTAAAATGAGAGAGCCAACTGCCTGAGCTAGAAAATACTACTCCTAAGCATTTAAAGGTCTTAACCTGCTCCAGGACATGGCCCTCCAATAGCCAATGATACTGGTGACGCAATTTACCAATTACCATGATCTTTGTCTTAGAGTAATTAATAGTTAATTTCTCCCTTTTACAATAAAGTTCAAACCTTAACAAACTACGTGGCAAGCCAACCTGCATTAGTGAGAGAATGACCGTATCATCGGCATACAGCAATAGGGGTAGCCGGTGCGAGCCCAACATAGGGGCATGATTTTTAGGCATCCCCATAAACGGAATTAAATCATTAACATAAAAGTTAAAAAGAGTTGGTGCCAAAATACAGCCTTGCTGAACCCCTCTTTCCAGCGGGATGTCATTAGTGCAGGAACCAGATGACGAGGAGTGGACTTGTAAGGAGTTATTACTGTGTAGGAGGATTAGCAAATAAAGTAAACGGCCATCAATAGAAGTGCCACTGAGCTTTGCCCAGAGGCGTTCCCTGTCCACAGAGTCGAATGCGGCCCAAAGGTCCACAAAACAATGAATATTTGGAAATTAAGTGACTCAAAATGTAAATATGGTCCACTGTGGACTGCCCTGTCCTAAAACCGGCCTGTTCAGGGTGCAATATTTGTTCTGCCTCCAGCCACCTTTGTAGCCGGTCCAGAAGATACTTGGAGTAGAGCTTCCCTACCACTGATAACAAACTTATTGGGCGATAATTTGAGGGATCTTTCCTATCACCTTTTTTAAAGATTGGGACAATTAAGCTCTTCTTCCAAGTGACTGGGATTACCCCCTCAGCATTTATCTGTGAAAAAAGAGGAGCTAGCAAATTTGCCCACCAGTCGGCCTTAAACTTCAATAACTATGGTGGGATTAAGTCCAAACCCAGGGCTTTGCCACTTTTGAGGGACAAGATGAGTTCCTCAATCTGTTGTGGCATTACTGGAGGCTACTCCAGGAAAGAATTCAAGGGTTTCAGTCCCAAAGACCCACAGCCCCTTGCTGGCTTAGAAAACAACTTCCCATAGTATTGCTGCTAGGCATCCAAAAGTACCAGGCAGACCTGATGTTATCTATTTGCCAATTTAAAACTCGCAATAAGTGACCAAAACTACCTAGAGTCTCGTGCCAAGGCCGCTTGATGCAGCCTAGCCCATTGAGTGGTTTGGAACGCAATTTTCTTAGCTCTAACCACATTCCAATACTCCCACCTCTCCTTCACTACCCGACATCTATTTTCAGTTAATGGGGAGAGCTGTTGCAGATGGGCAGACTTCCTCAGCTTCCTCCTTGCGACAGAGCACTCGCTATCAAACCACCTTGGGGGGCGGGGGGAACGTGCACCAATAGATCTATTTATAGACAATAGAGGGGCAAGTAGATGACAAAAGGTTTCAAAAGCAACAGTGGATTCAGGAGAGGAGGCAAGTATCTGTTCGAGGAGTCTCAAAACCTGGGACTCCTGATTAAAACTAAGAAAAGACGCCTCCACATTCCTGGACCACCTTACACGCACAGAACACCATCCCTCAGATCCCGGGCGCTGATGTTGAGCAGCCCCAGGGATAGCCGACTTCAATTGTTTTATAGGAAATATCCTGAGGGATAATACTAGAGGTGAATGTTCTGTTTCCACTGGCATAAAAATCCTAAGTTCTGAAACCAGGAAAAGAGAATTAACCGAGATCATAAAATAATCAATTACACTTTGACCTCGGGCTGAGTGATATGTGAAATTGCCCTCCAAATCCCCCGGCATCCACCCATTCAGAATAACAAGATTCAGTTCATCAGCAAGATGGCATCGCCTAGAAGCTCTAGGACACACAATGGGATCTCTAGAGACACGGGCATTATTAAATGGGGGGACTAAGATGGCACTCGTGTCACTGACCTCCCCCATTCCAATGCATGCATTCATGTCCCCACCCAAGATTAGCATAACTGTAGGATATTTCAAGGACACACCCTGTATCATCTGGGCGATATAAGACCATATATCCTCCAGATAATAGGGCAAAGCCACTAGCGGGACATAAACATTAGCCATCAAAATTTCTACACCGGAGGTAAGCACACAGTGCCATAGCCCAAAGTAGGATAAGTAGCTCCCAACCTCCGTTATTACTGCCTGTAAGGAGGATTTTAATAACAAGGCCAAGTCCCCACTAAGTCTGCCCCTCTTGCAAACGGAGCAGGCTTTTAGATGGTAAACCTCAAAATCAGGCAGATAGAGTTCCCTAGTTACCCAAGTTTCTTGTATAAGGAGAATGTCGCAGTAGTCACTCAATTTACCAAAATCAGGATCCAAAATTCTCTGAGGCCAACCACCTATATTCCAACTTACAACATGTAAAAGCCCATCCCCCACAGAATCAAAATACAGTCAATCAATAGAAGATGGAGCTGCTATACTAACCCGTTGCTCTGCATTCTGACACTCAGGGCACAACCCATCCTGTATTGGAGACTGAGTTAGTGGAACCAAAAGATCCAACCGCACCAAAGACATACACTGCTTTACCAGCTTGCCAGCCATTCGCTCAGCAATCCCAAAATCATTTGCTGTCGAACCACATTGGGAGGGACAAAACCCAATTCCCTCAGATTCCAAAGACGGCATGCTATCCTGTAATAACCTCTCGGCGCCACTTATAATAACATTATCATGTCTCACTCCCAAAGGAGTAGATGTTGCCAGCCAATCCCCCTCAGAATTATAAGAAATCCTAGAAGAAACAAGATGTACTCCCGGGGTACAGTTGGCTACGGCCAAACTTTCCCCAGAGGGTGTCTTTCCAGAACTCCTACAATGTGAGGAAGAAACTGGTTTGTTATGCCTCAGTTTAGCTACTGAGCCATGACTCTGACGAAACAACAAGGTTAACTTGTCCAATAAAACCTCACAGACAGACAATGGGTTAATATCAGCCTGCACTACTCCAGGGGTCGGTTTTATGACTACCAGAGGGCCTGCTTGAACTTCCATTACTTCAATCTGTGAATCACGACCCCTGAGGTCAATCAAAGGAGGAGTAACCACAGAAGGAGCTTCCACTCTGCCCAGGGGAACATCTCCCACCTGAGCCTGAGATTCCAAAGCATTCCTATTCAGATTAAGATCCTCCCCTTTCCACTGGCCCATACCCATGTAAACGCTAGCTAAAACAATACCCATTCCTTGCAAGGACTTTTGTTTGTTCCAAATGGCAGATACAAATTTAACATCAGAGAAATGCAGTATAATACTCCTCTGGAGCTTATTTACCCCCAGCGTATCAACCCTCAAGATGTCCTTGCTAACTATAGGTAAATGGGTATGTACCCTCAGGTGCTCTGCTGCCTCTAGAGGTGAACTCCAAAGGGGTAGGTTGCCCTGAGGAGTAGGAGTTATATTCAGAGCAATTTTATTAATGGCTCTAACTTAAGGGGCTAAAGACTTTTTATCCTGTAATGGGCCAATATCTAATACAAGAACATCTTGCGGGTCAATCGCACAGCCCTCCATCCCCGGGCCCACTGATGGGTAACAGACTGTACTTTAGGTGGGCCGGGTGGGGCTCTTCCAACCAGCTGCACAATCTCATCCAATCTAATATTTATTTTATCTAATTGTTCAGAAATACCCCCTTTCGTAAATTGGTTGGAAAGGTCATCAACCTTCGCAGTAACCTTGTCCAAGCGAGCAGGCATGGCTTGAAGCATTTGTGCAGTTAACAAAGCGTGTTCAGCAAAACAATCCATAAGGCCCCCTTCATGAGTGGATACTCGATGTCCTTTAGATTGGTCCAAAGATTCGTTTAATGAATTGGATCGAAGACTTCCATAAGGTAATGCTTTGGACATAGATAAAAGGGCCCCCCTTGCAGGGGTGGGGATCCATAGGGCAGGGATGAGATACCTCCACATCAGCACATGACTGTAGAACTTCAAACTTATTTGAGGTAGGAAAAAAACTGTGCATCTTCCTTTGTTTAGAAGGTGGTAATACAGGCAGCATAGCAGGACGGCCATGCTTACCTTTACCTTTACCATCCATTAGGGTGGCTTAAGGTCAATTATACAGCCAAATAGCCTTCACCCCCTGCTCCACTTGACACCTAAACACATGGATCTGTTGCTGCCCACACCACCAGCAACCCACCAATGGAGTTGCTGCTGGATCTCGGGAGTAAGTTACAGATACGAAGCCAAACAAATAAGTAAAAATATCCGCCGGGCCGCCCGCCGGCGCCTAAGTCCGCGTGCACAAGGGTGCACCCTTGCACGTGCAGCCCTTAAATGCACTGCCCCGGCATGTGCCGCTGGCATTGCCGCCAGTGTCGGGTCGCTTTAAGCCCCCAGTCACGGATTCCCAGCAGCAGCTCCGCCCCTCATGCTGTAGCACATGCCGCCTGCTCACCGCACCTGGGCTTCCACTGAGACCACAGCTTGCCTCCTTCACCCCTGGAAACGCTGTCAATTAATAATCAACAGTCGGCTATCTGAGGCCTTTACGCTACAGTATGGGGAGCTGGTCTTGTCTGGCATGTTCTTGGCTTGGAAGGGTCAACCTATTTAAGATGTCGCTGCTTCCAAAGTTGTTGTACAAACCTTTGGGGTAATTTCAGATGTGATGGGCTGTTTGGCCCGCCATGCTGAATCCTGGACTGGGATCTCTCTCAGATCCCGGTCCATGATGAAGCCAGCTGTCCTTTAGACTTGCCAACTCCATTACACTGGGGAATCTCGGAGGGGGCGAGGCTGCGTGGTGCAACATGTGGCCGCACAGCCCCGCCCCCTCCCGCCCTTCGTCGGCCACTGTGCCCGATCTCGTACCACGGTCAGGGCCACGATCCGGGATGGGCCAAAATACTTTTGACTCATCCCAGATCGTGGCCAATCTAACCATGGTTCTGAACCTGATGCCAGTTTCAGGTCCAGAACCGTGGTTAGCTTTGACCCCTGCCAGAGATTCACTGTGGTGAACATCTGGCGGGGGTCAAAAAGATGTTCATGGACTCGCCGCCACCACACGAGGTATACTGTGATCCACTGTGGTGAATGGCGATTTCATAACTTCTGAAAATACCCATAGTTTTACCAATAAAGATCCCACCTAAATTCTTTAGAGAGATCGAGAACTGACTGAAATGCTGGGTATGGGGGGGAAAGCAGCCTAGAATTAGTCATAACATACTGAATGCACCCCGACAGAAGGGCGGGTTGAACTTTCTGGACATGCTCTTATACCATCGAGCTTCTGCTCTGAGAGCGATTAAGTACTTCAAACCCCAAGATGTAAAATGGGTAGACACTGAATCTCAAAGTCTAGAGGTTGATAACTGGCAGGAGGTAGTGACTTCTCTAAAGCTGGATAGACCCGCCCTGAAGTGGCAGCATTTTTTTGCCAGTCTTGCCTAGTCCCTTTGGAAGAAATGCGCATTGAAAATAGACACAGGGGGAGATATATCCCCTTTATCTCCAATCGATTGTGAATCCCTCAGACATGGGGGATGTGCACAACCTCTGATATGGGCTTTAAGATGAAAAGGCCTAGTATATGCCTCGCAGCTGTTCCAGGGTGGCCAGTTCAAAAGTTAAAAGGACATGGAGGTGCTCTTGAGGTCCCCAATAGGCCAGTTTAAATACAACCAGTTCTGTAGTGTTTTCACAGGAACAAAAAAAAGAGGGAGGGCTATACCCGGCCGGCTAAGGGATTGGAGAGGGAGCTATTTGGTGCTTATAGAATAAAAGGACTTATTTCCCATCTATATGGTGAATTGAAGGATATCTGGCAAACACCACATCTAAACTACATCAAAAAATGGGAAAGAGATCTGCATATCAAATTAGACAAAAGTGCACAAATTCAGTGGTAGCAGCACATTCATAAATGCTCCACCTCACTTGCTATTGCTGAAATGCAAACAAAGGTATTGCTGAGACTATATTTAACACTCTCTCGTATCTCAAAAATAAATAGCTCTACCTCCACCCTGTGTTGGAAGGATTATGGAGACGTAGGTGACCTGTATCATTGTTTATGGGGTTGTGTACACATACAGGAGTTCTGGGCCAAAGTCTGGAGATTTGTTGGTGAGGCTACAGGTCTGGTCATACCTTTTAAGCAGAGATAGTCCTTCTTAGCCTTTATCCTAAGATACCGCTTCTGAAGGTTCATAAAGACACCTGTGTCCAGCTGTTAGGGATGGGCGAACGTGGTTCGGATGTTCAGAGTTCGGACCAAACTCGGTCTGTTCGGACGTCCGAACCGAACATCCAAACCAAACTCTCAAACAACCAAACAGTTTGATCGTGTTCGCATGAGTTCAGATGAGTTATGGGGCAGGAAAAACATCTTTCCAGGGTCAAACATTAGGTTTCGTTTTCTATTTTGTTTCGGTTTCGCTATTTTTTAATGTTCGGCCAAACCAAACTAGGCTGAACCGAACCATCGAACTCAAACTCAGGTTTCAAACCAAATGACTGAACATCCGATTCACGTTCTGTTCGCCCATCCCTACCAGCTGTTTCTGGCGGGACTGAATGTCATTGCCAGAAATTGGAAATGTAACAGAGCTCCAACAATGACTGAATGGTACAACTGAATATGGTATGTGATGACCATGGAGAAAGTTCTCACAGATTCTGGTGGAAAATTGGAAGATTTCTATAGTACATGGTCAAGGAGCTTCACCCATCTGAAAAAACAGTTATTTTTGGACCCAATCAATAACACCACACTCTTGCTGAACATTTGAGAAGTCTTGGGCATCCAGCTGAGATACTGCAGTCATGGAATGGGGTCATGCATCAGCGCTTTTGGGGGGGGGGATTGAGAGTTTAGGGGAAGGGGGGAGGAAGGAGGGGGAAATAAAAACAAAATAAGGTAATGTAAGACAGTTAAATTTGTGGTACATTAGCCCCATGCTGGAAATAGGGACTAAAGATATATATGCAATGTTGTAATATTGAATATGTAAAGCTGACTTAATAAAAATTTGTTTTAAAAAATTCAATAAGATACCCTCATTTCTATATATACATATACAACTTTAATAGATTTAAAAACCAAAATAGCTATATTATGAATTCCAAACTTGAAATAAAAAACCCAATATGTTTCGAGACGAGCTCTTTATCAGGGGTATCTAAACAGTAATATAATAACAATTAATTTATATACACAATAAAGCATCATGTAACATTATTTATTATTATTATTAACAAACATTTATATAGCACCAACAGTGTACATGGCACTTTACAAAGTAATAAAATAGACACGGTCCCTGCCCCTAGGGCTTACAATCTGAGCGACAGGAGCTGGGGGAGAGACATAGGAAGGGGAACAGAGGGAGAGACAAGGGGTCTAACATTCATGAAGATGCGAGGTCTCAAGTGCACGTACTTGGCTTGGTTACGATGAGAATGACAGCAGGCAGGTCCATGTGGCAAGGATAAGGGTAAACAGATCGTAGGTATAGGAATAGTGGCTCAGCAGGATAAAGAGTCAGACAGAGCAGAGCGAAAGAGGTGAGTTTTAAGGAGAGATTTGAAGGTATGAAGGGAGGGGGCAAGGCGGATGTGGACAGGGAGGGAGTTCCAGGCATGGGGGGCAGCAAGTGAGAAGGGACGAAGGCGCTTAGGGGAGCAGGGAAGGCGTGGAAGGGTGAGAGAAGGGACAGAGGAGGAGCGAAGTGCACGGGCTGGAGTATGGAGGGCGATAAGTGCAGAGAGGTAGGGGGGAGCAAGGTTGTGAAGAGCTTTATAGGTGAAGACTAGGAGCTTGTGCAGGATTCGTTCAGGAAGGGGAAGCCAGTGAAGCGAAGAGAGGAGGGGCTGCACATGGTCGAAGCGACTGGCGAGGTAGATGACCCTGGCAGCAGAGTTTTGGACAGAGATGAGGGGAGAAAGGTGAGACCGGGGAAGGCCAGTGAGAAGGAGGTTACAGTAATCGAGGCGAGAGATGACCAGAGCATGAACAAGAGTTTTGGCAGACGAGACAGAGAGAAAAGGGCGAATCTTAGCAATGTTATGGAGGGAGAAGCGACAGGATTTAGCAACAGAGTCAATGTAGGGTTTAAAAGAAAGGGCTGAGTCAAAGATGAAGCCTAGGCTACGGGCTTGGGGGACAGGCAGGATGGTGACTCCATCAATAGTTATTGACAGTGAGGAAGGAGAGGAAGGATGAGGGGGGAAGATAAGGAGTTCAGTTTTAGCCATGTTGAGTTTGAGTTGACGTTGAGACATCCAGGTAGAGATGTCAGAGAGACAGTTGATGAGACGAGCTTGAACAGAGGGAGAGAGAGAGGGAGTAGAGAGATAGAGTTGAGTGTCATCAGCATAGAGGTGGTATTGGAAGCCATGGGAGGCAATGAGTTTGCCTAAGGATGAGGTATAGATCGAGAAGAGGAGAGGGCCAAGAACAGAGCCTTGAGGAACACCAACTGAGAGGGGGAAGGAGGAGGAGGTGGAGTTGGAGAGAGACACATTAAAGGAGCGGTCAGAGAGGTAGGAGGAGAACCAGTTATGGACAGAGCCACAAAAGCCAAGGGAGTGAAGGGAATCCAGCAAGAGTGAGTGGTCAACAGTATCGAAGGCAGCAGAGAGATCAAGGAGGACAAGAATGGAATAGAGACGTTTAGATTTAGCCACCAGAAGATCGTTGGTGATCTTAGCGAGAGCAGTTTCAGTAGAATGAAGGGGGCGGAAGCCAGATTGGAGGGGGTCAAGGGAGGAGTTGGAGGATAGGAAGTCAAGGCAGCGGGAGTAGACAACACGTTCAAGCAGCTTGGAAGCAAAAGGAAGGAGTGAGACAGGACGATAGCTAGAAGGGTCAGAGGGGTCAAGAGTGGACTTTTTGAGAATAGGAGAGACTGTGGCATGTTTGAAGGCAGAAGGGAAAGAGCCAGTAGAGAGGGAGAGGTTGATGATGTGCAGGAAGGAAGGGGCGAAGGAAGGAAGTAACATGCTATTGGAAAGGTATATACAATTAAATACCTCCATAAAAGTAGATTTATTCAATATAAAATATTAAACCAAATCCACCTATAGGTGTAGAAAAGAAGGTGGATCAATAAAATTACTATGGAAAATTGTATATTAAAAATCAATAAAATTATACCACCAGTTAGAGAACCACTAGTTAAATCTGGAAAACTCCAAAAATGTTATAAAATGTATACACTGGTGAGGTTGCAGCTTATCTGCATACTCTGCCAGCTGTCTTGGCTGTCATCACTTGAGGACGCCGTGACCCTCCTGGGGGCTGGCCTTTCTGCTCCCCGAGTTCCAGCAACCAGCAGGCCAGGAACTGATGAGGTTACAGCTCATTTGCATGCTCTCCCAGCTGCCTTGGCTGTCATCACTTGAGGATGCTGCAACCCTCCTGGGGCTTGGCCTTTCTGCCACCTGAGTTCCAGAAACCAGCAGGCCAGGAACTGGCGAGGTTACAGCTCATCTGCATACTCTCCCAGCTCCCTCGGCTGTCATCACTTGAGGACACCGCAACCTTTAGGGGTATGCATGTCATTTTTGTTATTACAATAACGATAATGAAAATTGACATTTTTGTTATTGTTATTGCAATAACAAAAATGACAAATAATAATAATGAAAATAGAAATGAAAACAACATTTTGTTTTTTAAATAAAGGGAAAAAACTGAAAAATGTATTTCTGGCTATATCTTTTATATTTCATATTCAATTCTGATGACACTTGGGGAGATTGTACCCACAATGGAGGGCACCATGTGTACCAAATTTTGAAAATATTAGATAAAGGGAACCATTTTTAGAAGCAATTGGACATTGTAATTTTAAGAAAAGCTTCATACACATTCACAGCTACAACTTTTTTAATATCCATCCCATTTGCATGTAACCTGTGAATATTATGTCCCTCCACAAGCTTAACACTACTGCCAATTTTCAGAAAGATTGGATAAAAGATCCTGCAAGACATTAACTTGAAAAAACATTCTAGCTGTAACATTTTTATATTCCATCCTGTTTACAAGATATTTGGCAGAAATGTATCACATACCTTCCCTGTCATCTCTGCCAAACTACAGGACAATTTGATAAATGAACCCAATTCTATAAGGAATTGGCATTGTCCCTTTGAAGACCATTATTCAGATAAATAGCAGCACATGCAGTGCCAGTCAGAGGCAGGCACCTGGCATAGCAGAGGGAGAGAGGCTGTAGGAGGAAGAATGTGGAGCAACCCAAAAGACTGATAGACACATTCACTGGCCAATTACTGCATACTTCTACCTTTACAGGACCAAGCAGTAGTGGCTTCGAGGCGGGAATAGGGGGCGGACCTCAGGTGGGCATAGAAGGGACATAACTGGGACTTTGGGGATAGCATCCCAGCAATAAGGAGACATAGTTTACACATCCAGGCTGACCAATTATCATCACAATCACCTCCTGCAGCACTATGACAGAGGACATAAGAGAATCTCTATTGGTTCTTTCCTAGACAGATGCTTTCGATTTCCCAGTAACTAGTGCGGGAGAGATGTTGGGATGGTCACAGCACATAATGAGAATATTTGGTTGACATTTTTGCTGGCAAATTAGCATCAGAAATGGATCTTATACCACAGGGACACATAAGAGAATCCCTGGCATAGGCTCCTTCTCTGCATATGCTGTGCAGACAAGTAGAATTGGGACACTTTATCACATCTTTCTGATATTTGTCAGAGATTATTGTGAAAGTGTGATATACAGTCCTGCCAAATTTCATGTACACTGGTTGGACTACAAAGATGTTACAGTCAGACATACATTTATAAGTTAATTGCTTATTTCACCAGAACCCTTTATCCAATCCTTCTGGAAGTTGGCAGAGATAGTAAATATGGGAAGGGGTATAAACATGCCACATTTCATCTACATTAAATGTGAGGCAAAGAAGTTTATTTAATTAATTGATTTATTATATACATTTATGAGTTGCCCCATATGCCTACGACATCCTGGGGTGACGTACAACTAAAAGCATTCATAAAAACAGATTTTAAAAACATCAACAATTTAAGAACACCACAAGGGCAGGAGAATAAATAAAAATAAAATAAGGGCAGGGAAGAGCTAAAAAAAACCCTATCCCTCCCTCCCCCCTCCCCCAAGGCCTGGGCGAACAGCCAGGTTTTACAAGCCCGCCGGAATGTTAAAAGGCTTGGGGCCAGGCGAGCTTCCTCCGGGAGGGAATTCCAAAGATGCAGCCCGGCCACCGAGAATGCCCTCTCCATTGTGGCCCCCCGCTTAACACGGGGGAACTCCAGGAAGGCACCCCCGGCAGACCAAAGGAGTCACTCCAGGGTGTGGAGGGTGAGGCAGTCCCTGAGGTACGAGGGGTCAAGACCATGAAGGGTCCTATAGATCATTACCAATACCTTGAACCTGGCTCGGCTCGTTATTGGCAACTAATGCAGAGTCTAGAGCACAGGTATTATATGCTCCCGACGACCCATCCCCGACGGGCGATGGGCCACCGCATTCTGCACTAGCTGCAGCCTCTGAACCAGGAACAAGGGCAGCCCCACATAGAGCACGTTGCAGTAGTCCAGCCTCGAGGTGACAAAAGCA
>QEPC01015055.1:131243-142376 GCA_003113815.1 Sphenodon punctatus
GGGGGGGGGGTGGGGGGGGTGGGGAGTCGCTGGCGGCGCTGGGGCCGCAGAGGGGCCAGGGGGCAAAGCCTATGCAGGTGCGGAGGGTGCAGGGGGAGAAAGCCTATGGGGGTGGGGATGGTGCAGGGGGGAAAGCCTATGGGGGTGGGGAAGGTGCTGGGGGAGGGGAGGGATATCTTACCTGCTGGCTCCAGTGCGGTCCCCATCATCCGTCCCGGGTTGCAGGGGGGGGGGAACTTTAGTTTTTTTTTAAAAATTGTCCACGTGTCCTGCTCTCCTCCATGGAGGCAGGACACATGGACAATTTATTAAAATGTTTAAAAAAACAAACAAACAAAAAACCTTCCCTCTTACCGCTTCTGCCCCTCCTCCTGCCGCTCTGAGCAGCAGATTGGGGGGGTGGCAAGGGGCAGTGGCAGGGAAACGGCTGGGCTGGTGGCGCGATGTTGGAGAGCTGAGCTCTCCAACAGCGCACCGGCAGCCATGTTGAGCATGTGAGGCAGGGAGTAGCATGCACACGCGCTGCTCCCTGCCTCAGTCCCCCGACCCTAGGGATCTCGGCAGGGCTGTTTCAGCAAACACCCTGGCAAGATCTTCCATTGAGCCCATAGGGCTCAATGGAAAGTCTAGCCCCTCCCTCCACAGGATGTCCTATACGTGTTGTGGACGGTGGGACTCAGCTGCCCAAATTGCGTTTTCCATAGAAAACGCCGTTTGGGCTTAGCCTTTTTGTCCCTTGCGGGACCCACTCCTCAGGACTGGATCCCGGAAGGGAGAACTGACAGTGCCACAGCAGCCTCTGAAGCACAGTCAGAGGTTGCTGCAGTGCTGTCAGAAGCTGCAGCACCATCACGTTTTTTGTTTTTTTTTAAAGCAGCAGTGGCTGGCCCTCAGCAGTGCTTGGGGTGAAGTGCCCCAAAACTCCCTGGGTGGCCAGCCGCCACTGCTGGCATGTAATATAATAATGATGTTACATATGCCATCATATATGCAAAATCTGAACAAGATCAAGCCACAAAATCAAAAGTTATAACAATGTAAAAGTTAATTGCTAGTGGTTGGTCAAAATGCACCACATCCTGAGGATTTGTTTTGATTTATAGCTCCTTCGCCCAGATGAGTTGAGCCCCAAGATTTCACAGCTTTGTAGCCTGAGATGTCAAGTAAGTGCATTTAGAATCTGATGATATTTGGTGCAGCCAATAAAGAATGATTAAAGATGAAAAATCCTGGGCTAGCACATGCGCGTGGAGAAGCTGCCGCTTTGGTAAAAAGCAGCATCAATAAAGTCACGTGACCCTGCTGCAGAAGCCAAGTTCCAAGACTCCCCACTGGAGTCTGTTACATGAGACCCAGTGATCCCGGTTTTCTCACAACACCTCCAGGGAGCTGGGGAGTTATTCATTTTTCTGATGAAACATACCCCTGTTGCCCCCATGCCTAGCCACCCATCCCCACTGCAGGGAAGGGTAGCCTCCAACAAACACAGTCCTGTCCCCTCCCAGCTCCCCAGCCCCTCACAAGAAGTGCTTCACAACCTGAAGAGGCTGCTCTTGCTGAAAGTTAAAATTAAATTATTACCAGAAGTCACCTACGAAATGTTTTCATAATGCCTTACCTCTGTGTTTTACATGTATAGAAATTGTATAGACTTTATACGATGAAATTCTTACAATGAAGTTTATACAACTTTATATGATTAAATGACATACACAATGAAATTCTGCGCAAAAGGACAGAGTTAAGATGCTGTGAAAACTTTTTGTAGGTGACTTCTGATAATAATTTAATTACCTGTAAAGAAACAATGTTGTACTTTAGTTAGTGGTAAATAGTAAAAAGAGTAAGTAGTTATGGTAATAAATAAAGTATATATGTTGTGTTAATGGTGATGTTACATTATGCAATGTAGATAACAAAGTGTAAATAAATTTCCATGCTTTTGGGCGTTTAAATTTTGTTTGTTGTTATTTGTTTTTTAAATTTGATTGTAATTAATTTTCATGTTTTTTGGAGTTTAAGTTATGGTAAAACATATTTTGTAAAATGTTTTTAAAGAGGAAACTTTTTTGTCTTGGAAATGGTCCTGCCTTTAACATTTTTTGAAACCATTAGGTTTTTTGTTTTAGATTGTCAATTGGATTAAGTTTCTTCTATTACCACTAATTCAATGTCAAAACAGCAGACTAACTTCAATTGGGTTCTCAGCTATCCATACACACTCTAGAAAGTGTACCACTCATTCACTACATCACCTACAAAGACACATAATATTGGCTCATTTTCATCTTGTTGAATCTGCAGTCCTCAGGGGCAGTTATGCAGGGATCCCTTTTGGAGATAGATTATGTACTTGTTTCCTTGATGAAATAGAAACAGTAGATCATGTTTTGTTTATCTGTCTGCATTTGGAGATGCTAAAGCCTTTCTAGATTACCCCGCTGTATGGAGAAAAGGTGTTTTGCTCCCAGGCGCAAAAGATTGCTTTTTTGTTGGACTCAAAGGATCCCTCTGTTATGAGAGCTATCTCAATTTTCTTGGTGCTTGCCCTCAGCCTTAAACAAAGTCTCCTTTGACTTAAAGTGAATTGTTTTTCTTGTCATATTGATAGTACTAATTTTATTTTTATTTTAAATGGTGAATAATCGTAATAAATTTGATGTTGATGATGATGCATTCACTAGGTCAATTAATTAACTAAACCAAGGTCTTCCAAAACACTGTACATTACAAAAAAGGCATAAAATCTAATTCTTCATTCAATCCATTATGAATAAGCGGCCCATTGCAGAATTCTAAAGTGGACCTCTGTTTGATACAAAGCTGAGCCTCCCAAATAGAAGTATTTACGTTGTTGTGCTTATGAGAAATCCACTCCATGATCCTATCCAGTATGTAAGAATATCCTAGCAGATCTAGACTAGTTCCATCTGTATGGTGCCCTAAGCAAATGCTTAAACTGTCATACTTTAATGTCAGCCCTGATTAACTAATGTCTCGAGAAATGTCATAGCTTCAGAGACATCGTGAACACAAAAAATATGCATTTATTTTGCCCTCCAAGAACCCAGGTACATCTAACTCCATTTAAATCAAATTTAGGAGGAAAGAAGTGTTCCGGAGCAGAGAGCTTGAAAATCACAGATTTGTTCAAAATGAATTTTTATGGCTGAGTAACTGCTGATGGTGGAAATGCTGTGTTCAGGAGGGGTGGGGTACAAATGCAATAAATAAATAAATAAACAAATAAATAAACTACAGTGCTTCTAGCAAGCCCTTGGATGATAAATTATATGGAAACAAAATGAGTAAGAACTATTTTCTTCGAGAAAAGTTCATGTGATACAACGTGGCAAAAACAACCTGGTTTCATTTCTTCTGCATCTTCTATTGTGGCTTTTAAAACTGGTAGTGTGTGTGTGTGTGTGTGTGTGTGTGTGTGTGTGTGTGTGTGTGTGTGTGCGTGCTAAGAAAGTTTGAAAATTAGCCTGTGTACTATCTCTTTCACAGCTACTGTAATAGGATGTACCAGCACAATAAGAGACTTCAATTTGTCATAATACTGAGTACACACTTGAATTAATTTAGCTTTGTATAGATTGAAAAACATTTCCCAAGGGAATACATTTAAAGTAATCCCCGAGAGAGTGCTGTAATTGGTGTAATAACTTAAAGCAACATACATTTATGTTTTTAATGGCAGTCTTTCCCCTCTTGAAAAAACACCACTAAATATTCCAATCAGAATACGTTTCTAGCCAGGCAGACAAGTGAAAAATGTCCAGTCCCCTAAGTACAAACTAGTCAAAAGACCCTAATATACTGTGGTGAGCGAAAGGCCTCTTTTCTCAGTCCAAATGGCTGAATTTTCAATTCTTTTTCCTGTAGTTGGCTGCTGTTCTCAGTTTTTCAGAGCGTTAGAGTCTCATGCGTCTCATTAACTTCACTGGCAACTGAAGAGCTAATATCCTGTGCAGGGATTTGAAATTGTAGGCCCAGTTAAAGACTGCCGAGCTAAAGTCAGTTCTGAAGCCTTCCATTCCAGATGAAAGGATGGACAGCAAGACTTTTCTGTCATCAACAGACTGAAAATTGCTCTATTCCAACTCACAAAATAGCTTCTGCTCTTACTCCCACCATTCCTTTTACATCTCTAAATTTCTCAGTTTCCTATCTTTGTATTATTTTGCTGCAAGGCAAAAAAAAAAAAAAAAAGGCGCTACAGCTTGCAGTGACTCAGTGGCAAATACAATAGCCAGTCTTTGGTGTAATTATGATTGTGTGACATATTTTTGACATGGTCTTAACTCTCAGATTAGTTTTCTAACTGTGTGCAACATGACTGTGAAAGTCACACTAATTTATTTATAGGCACTTCCCATCTTTGCATTTATAGGGCTTGTCGTCACCTATTCTAATTTCCTCTAATAGAGTCCTTTTACAGTGCACAAGGGAGACAAGGCCCCTTTTTACATAGGCCACGGTCTGGGGGTGATGGGTGTGCACCATGGTGTGGGGGGACATCTGTTACATGGGCGCACACCCATCTCCACCCACCTCCACCAGTCTTCATGCACAGAGCAACTGCTGTTTTCACCAGGTGCTCCATGGATGGGCGATAGGTGGAGGTGGGTGGAGATGGGTGGAGCGTGGGAGCATGCACACACACACACACACACACACACACACACACACTGTTGTGGCAATCACATGATTGCCCCCCACCCCTGTCCATGTAGCAGATCTGCATGGGCATGAGGGTGGAGGCATCTCATGTGAAATGGGCCATGGTTTGATCAGGTACAATTTTGCGAGTGAAAAGTCCCTCTCGTTTATGTATGGGTTCTGGACAGAAGGAGAAGGCTTTGCCAGGCCTACAAGGATAATGTGGAAGGGACAGGGTTGACATGGGCATAGTTATAAGAGGTGCAGCCACACCAGGTCCCGCAATCATGTAGAATGCATATGAACACTAGAGTAGGGCGCCCCAGCAGGGGATCAATTCCATCTTCTGCACCAGGGCCCATTCCCACCTAGCTGCACCCATTTGGATTTGATTAAATGTGTATTCCTTTTTACATTAAACTTGATAAGGAGGAGGAGGAGGAGGAAACACTGATGGAAAATGAAAATACTAAAAAAAAAGGACGAAATCAACAAAGAAAATTTCAGTACAGGAATAAAATAGGACGGGTTGCTTTGATATTGGATTATGGAGAACATCATAGGCCACAGTAATAGTTAAGGTGAGTCATTCTTCCTCCCAATCTTCCTCTTCAGTGCAGAGGATCAAAGGGCTCATGGCAGAGTATTGCTTAGATCTTTCTGCTTATCATAGACTCATGCTCTCTTTGTGTACCTACAGAATCATTTAAATACGTGTAGAAGCCTGGGGCAAATAGACTTGAGGACTTCACCACTTTAAATGTCCAAAGAAACAGACCCTTCTGCAATAATAATAATATAATATAATATAATTATAATAATGAAAAATCAAAACTGTAAATAAGAACCCCAGGCCTCAACAGAACACCGCTCCGCCCCTGTCACTCCTCTCTCTGCTTCTCTCCTGCATATCCCTGCTCTTGAAATAGTTCTTCCAGCAATCTGTGGCTCCTCCCTGTCCAACCTGCCTGGGAGTGGAAAGCCACATCCTCTACTCAGCCTTCATGTATGGCTGGCCCCCAGTAGAGCCACAAGAAGAAGGAAGCTAAAAGAATATGGTCTCCATCATCATACCTCCCTACCCAAAGCCAGTTGTTCTCCTTGTCCCACCCACCAAAATAGTCCTGTCCTGTCCTGTCTGCACTACATCTAACTGATTCACTCTGAGTTCAAGCAAGCTGCTGAGCACTCGAACCTCAGCCCAGCAAAGCATGTTACTGATTCCAGTGAGTCCCCATGCTCCTTTAAATGCTTTGTAAGACTGTATGGAATGAGCAGAGCATATGCAGTATCAAGCAAGGGTGCCTGCAAAATTACGTTAGGATGGGGGGGGGGGGCAGGAGCTGAGGGAGTCGCTTGGCCCTGCCCCTTTCTGCTGTGGCCATGCCCCCTTTCTGAGCATTATGACACCACAATGCTTCAGGGCCGGATGTGCACCCCAATGCACTCCACTTCCAGGGCCCATGGTACCAAGCTCTCAGAGGCTGCCTGCCTATGATCTAACCCACTGATTACACAACCAGGTAATGCAGCTTACATATGGGGTCCATCTGTTATTAATAATAATAATAATTATTATTATTATTATTATTATTATTATTATTATTATTGTTGTTGTTGTTGTTGTTATTATTTTAATACAACATTTAACCCCTCCACCCCAGGGATCGCCCTACCTGGTGGTGCCAGCGGTGGTGGGTCCAGCGGCGGTGGGTCCAGTGGTGGCACTCCGGAGCACATCAAGATGCTACTAGGCCTTCCGGGTCAAACCAGAAGGCCTAGTAGTGGCCTGAAGTGCTCCAGAGTGCCGCCGCCGCTGGACCCGCTGCCACTGCCAGACCTGGAGCCCGACCTACCTGGTGGTGCCGGGGATCCGGCTCTGGGTCAGCAGTGGTGGTGAGTCCAGCGGCGGCAGCAGCACTCCAGAGAGAGCTTCAGGCTGCTACTAGGCCTTCCGGTGTAACACGGAAGGCCTAGTAGCAGCCTGAAGCACTCCAGAGCACTGCTGCCACCACACCCACCATTAGACCTGCCACCAACGGACCTGGGGCCAGAGCCCCAGCACCACCAGGTAGGGTGATCCCTGGGGTGGGGGGCGTTAAAAAAACTTTTACAAGGCTAGGCAGGGTGGGGGGGAGTTGCTCCCCGGCGCCCCTTCCACCCGTGCAGCCTGGAGGGGGGAGAGGGGAGGGAAAACCGGGTTCCTCCCTGACCCCGCCCAAATGGGTTTGGAACCCAAACTTTGTTCAGCTGGTTCGGGCAGGGGGCAGTTCGTATTTGGGGTGTTTGTGAACAGGCCAAACACCCCAAGTTTGGGCCAAACCCCAAACTTCTGAACCGCGTTCGCACATCCCTAGCCCCAGCACTCCAGAGGCTTCTGGGGCAGGCACGTCTTGTAGGGCCCACTACATGCTCCTCCCATTTCCTTGGCAACCATGTACTGCTCACCACAATCTAAAATGCTGTTCAGTTTCCTTTAGGCAGGGCAGGGTTTGTGCTCTGCTGGTGGACAACAGGCGGTGGGGAGGTAGGCAAGGCAGACTAGGGGCGCATTCAGATGTGCATTTAAATTGCACAGCGGCGGCGGCGGTGGCGGCATCATGCGATTTAAAGCAACGTGTACTTCCGGGTTGGTGTGAATGCACCGAGTGCGCACATTTCAGCGTAACGCAAACTGTTGGAATGCGGTTTTAAAAGCTGCTCCGAGCAGCCCCCGGTTTTCAAAGCTCCGAGTGCAGTTTTCAAAGCTCCGAGCAGCTTTGAAAACCGCGCTCCAATAGTTCACATTATGCTGAAATGTGTGCACTCGGTGCATTCACACCAACCCGGAAGTGCGCATTGCTTTAAATCACACGATGCCGCCGCCGCCACTGTGCAATTTAAACGCATGTTTGAATGCAGCCTAGGTCTTAAGAAGAGATACAAAGAGGAAAAAGAAGCAATCTGACAAACTGAAATCAGGGATCTTGATAAAAATGAGAGTTGACTCAGGGCTATGATTACAATGTATGAACTACTTTCATTTTACTAAGGGCTGGCAGCAATCAGTCAATTTAGGGTAACAGCCCAGGAGTCAGTTTTTATTTTTGCACTGAAATTTGACTAGTAGAAAGCTTCATCATTCATGCATGTGTTTTCTATACATCATGTAGTAAACTGAAGTTGCCTTGACTCTTTCTTTTCTTAACTTTGTAAGTATTTGCCACCACACAATCCAAGCTAATCATACAGAAGCCATCTGCTTCAGTTGAGGAAACTGTCCATTTTTCATTTATTTGTGTGTCATCCAAATTGACTTTACATGTCCATCATAACAAACCTCAACAATCACCAGAGAATATTCAAGTACAGATTAAATGTCATAGTCAATGTGGTTTCCAAAGGTTTTGCACTTCATATGTCCCATTGGTTTGGTGTAATAGATCCGCAAAGCCAAAATGAAGGAAGGCTGAGAGTAATTTCAGACGTGACAGGCCGTTTGGCCCGCCACGCTGAACCCTGGAGTGGGATCCATCTCGGATCCCGGTCCGTGATCAGACCAGCCGTCCTTTAGACGTGCCAGCCTGATCACTAACAAGGATCGAGGAGGGGGCGGGACTGCACAGTGTGACGTGCGGCCACACAGCCCCACCCCCCACGCTCCCTCAGCCACCTGTCCTTGGGGAGATGGGTGGATGCAGCAGCCAATGCAGCTGCTGCACCCAATCCCGTACCGCAGTCAGGGACGTGATTCTGGATGGGCCAAAGGTAACAGACATTACTTTTGGCCCATCCCAGATCATGTCCAATCTAACCATGGTTCTGGACCTCAGGCTGGCCTGAGGGCCAGAACCGTGGTCAATTTGATCCCGGCCGGGTGTTCACTGTGGTGAACATCTGGCCGGGAGCAAACAGACGTTCACGGACTCACCGCCACCACATGGAATATACTGTAATCCATTGTGGTGAACAATGATTTCATAACGTCTGAAATTACCCTGAGTAGCTTGTTTCTGGTAAGTTACTTTTCTGGGTTTGTTGACCTCTAATTGATTATCCACTATGAGTTTCTTTTTGAAATCCTTCCTTTCACTTCTTCATTCTCCTCAAGATTCTTGTATCTGTCTGCATCAGCGTCAAACTCTTGGCATCATTTTCATGACATTCCATGCTCTGCGACAGTCTCAGTTAGGGGCTGTAACAAGCAGTTAAATTGCTGCTTATGAGAAATATTTACCATATTGGGAACAGGGATTGATTTCCCGATTGTTTCCTGATACTGATTCAATTTCTTGGTTCTCACAATGCTGCGAGATACCATCCCTGTATTTACCAACTTTCTCCTTACTGTTTACTGTGTACTGCGTGCCATTTGTTTACTGCTTACTGAATTGCCAAGGGCACCATTTCACTTCCAGGTTTGTTGTTTCTGCATTTCTCAGCAGCCTAGCCCACCTTTACCCTTCCTGCAGTGCCGTTCAACCTCCACTCCAGTGCGTCCAGTCAGAATTGCTGTTCTGTGTTGTTCTCTTTGCAGGACTGCAGGATAGTAAAGGAATCTGCATTGCAGCCAATGAGTGGCATGGAAGTACAAGGGGAAAAGGAGCACAAAAAATGCAGTATTGCATTGGTATTACCTCTCAGGATTTGAAATGGATGGCAAAGTAGTAAATGGCAAAGTGGTCAGCAGAAAGTCAGTAAATTGAGAAACAAAACATCAGTTGAGATATTACCAAGTACCAAAAGGTTCTCGATTCAACTGAGACGGTATTGGCAACTGTGATTTTTGATGAAATTTCCCATTTTGGCAAAATCTCATTTCAGCTGTAGTCTCTGTGCTCATTCCTACCAAAGGCAAGAAGCAGTGTTTGGCAGCCTAAGTCCACCCTTCCATAACCATAGCCATAACCATGGGTATGGGGGGGTTGGTTGGTATTGGGTGATTTTAACTTTGGATTGTTAGTGTTTTTTAATGTATTTTATTTTGCTATGTATTTTTAAATGCTGTTAGCTGCCTCGAGATGCTTATAGCAGGAGGGGGCGGCATATACATTTTAATTAATAAATAGGCCTGATCTTGCTCTCCTGCTCATACCTGAATCTCTCATCCCTACATCAATATCCCCATCCTGCATATGCCCCTCACTCCAAGCCTTTTACGTGATACCTACCTCAAAAAAAGACTTCTTTTCCCTCTAATTTGAGGTCAGCATAGGGAAATGCTGGCATTGTTTCAACCTGCTCTGCAACTTGCCCCCTAAAATCATCCTACTCTCCTCACGTTGCTGTTTTCTTTGTCTTATGCCTCCAAGTGTTTTTTGTTTGTTTGTTTGTTTTCCCCTATTGCTTCTCTGCTCCTGGAGCTGCCTCTCTCTGTCAGAACACCAAAATCCCCTTCAAATGCATCTACCAAAAAAGGCATTGATTTTAACCAGGCTTCTACCACAAACTTCCTTTGTCTTTCACAAGCAACTGCTTCTACTTTCTTGATTTAGGATATTCTAAGGAAAAATCATACTGACCCATGAACACATCATAACACAATGACTCACAGTCTATGGGTGCAATCCAACACTCAACTTATGCTGACGGCAGGCGCAGCACTGAGCTGGGCACAATGGGTGATTTCAGACGTGACAGGTGGCAGCATTGACCCTGGGCCGTGGAGTGGTTCAGACCATGGGTGGGGGTGAAGGGGCGCGCCAACAGATGTTCTCCCTTTTGCCCCCGGCCGTGGGGACCGCCGAACCACGGCCCAGAGTCAATGCTGCCACCCATCATGTCTGTTGGGCAAGCCCCCCTCCCGGATGGGGCATGGCCGCTGCAGCTGCCTGCCTCGGGGAGGACGGGTGGCCGGGGAGGCCACCCGTCCTCCCCGAGACAGGCAGCTGCAGCGGCCTATCTGGCCGCTGCCACCACCCGCCACCAGAACTCCAGAACACGGTGAAGGTAAGGTAACAGATGTTACTTTTCCTTCACCAAATTCCGGATTCCCCCTAACCACGCTTCATTCGCCGCCGTGGTGCAGGAGAATAAAGCGTGGTTAGGTTCACCGCGGGGGGTGGTTGACTGAGGTGAACATCTGGATGCAAGCAAACAGATGTTCACCTGCTTTCAACCACCTCCGTGGTTGAGTGCGATTGACTGTGGTGATTTCAGACAACATAGGGTACTTTCAGACGTTACGGGCGGCCGGTTCACCACAGCAAACCACCAGGGGGGGCGAACAGCGCAACCACAGCCGGGGGTTGGAAAATGACCCAAACAGACGTGCCGGGAAGGGGACCACGGGCCGGAACCGGGCTGCACCATCGCGGGCCGTGGCAGCACAACAGACGTGCAGCCGAACCCCCGGCGGGCGCTAAACCCCCACAAGGCACCGGGCAGGGGCGGGACACAGACATGGCCGACTGAGGGCAAACGAAGCCACAAGGCACTCAAGGGAACGCCCACACAAGGGAAACGGGAAGGGAGGGGGGAAGAGCGAGA
>QEPC01015055.1:148511-161142 GCA_003113815.1 Sphenodon punctatus
CTTCCCGGGACCTTCCCCCGGCTAGCCCAGGAAGCGTGGTTGAACCTGACCCCATGTGGGTATTGAGCGTGATGAACATCTGGCGCGCGCCGTTCAGACGTTCAGGGCCCTTTGGCCCCGCGGGGGGGTTCAGCGTGGTTCAGTGTGGTTCAGCGTGATCTCGTAACGTCTGAAATCACCCATAATGTCTGAAATCACCCAATGTGAGCTCAGTTGCGCAGGCACGCCACATGCAGAGCAGGCCATTTCAGAAAAGGCGTGTCAGTGACCTGTGCAGCTTCCTACACTGGCAGCACGTGCGCACACCTGAGCACTGGCATACTCAAACTGCACCTATCAGGGGGTGTTGAATTGCACCCTTAGTGTTTTTATCGTAATCAATTCCTTATGTCTCCTCATATGCTGTGATGAACTTTTGGTCTGACTTAGAAGATAAAATTGTTACATGGTTTCTTTCATTTCTGCCATGCAGCATGACCATTTGTTGTGGTCAGGCCCATAGACAGGGCCCCATGGATTCTACATTTTCCCCATTGGCAAGAATGGTGGAAATGCAAAATCCACCCTGGCCATAGGGGAAGCATGGAGGCACTGCCTCCCCTTGTTAGTCAGATGATAATAATCACAATTCTGGTAAGAAAATGTCTGCATAGTACATGGACTTCTGAAGGCAAGCACAATGACCTCCCCTATCATACAGTCTACCCCCACCCTCCCCATGCTGAAGTTCTAGCTACAGGCATGGTGGTGCTCGAATGGTAATAATCAATGATTTTGCAGCCAAAAAAATTGAGAAAATCTGGTGTGTGGACTTGCCAATGACTGATTCACTTGATGATGTTACATTTGGCATCCTCTTTAATTGTCAGGTTCATTTGCATTATAAAGGTCACACACCATATCCATTCAGTCAACAACTACATTTTGCTCCTAACTCAGGCACTTTGATCCATTCATTCAAAGGTTGTGGCAATTACACCCAGGCACATGCCTGCACCCAGGAGAACAAATAGAACATAGGGCTTCTTGTTGTGGAAACTGCATCAGTTAAGAGCAAGCTCTTTCTCTCAGGGGGTGCATAACTGAAGATTTTGTAGTTTTCCTAAGCTCTCCATCTGCCATGGCTATTCCAGAAGGAATATATGTGAATTCATACATAAATAATACTTCTCAGCTTGTGTAATCATGAGTCAAGAAATTAGTTCTTGGTTATCTGTACGGCAGATGGTCAGGAGAAGTCTGATCAACATCAGTGATGTTGTTGCCAAGTGGGTAAGTGCCTACAAGTGTTGAAAGAAACTACACACCAGTGTCATTCTGGTACAACCTGTGCATGTCATGGACTGATAAAGCAATGGAGCATCAAAGCAAGGGAATACAAGTGAAAATCCGTCTATCCCATTATCTGTGCCCCAGATGAATCTGAACAGGATGTTCACTTCAGGGAGAGGAGCCCATTTAGGAAATTTAGCTTATCAAGATTCTCACAGCTCCTGTAAAAAAATCAACACTGGTGTTTCCTCATGAAGACGCATATGAAGAGTGTTTGCACTGTCAAGAGGTGAAAAACATTGTCAGATTCAAAAGATCTGCTTTATTTTCCAACTAGGTTCATTATCAGTACACAGCAGAAATCATCATTCCCAACTGTGCCAAACTTCTGTCATCAATGGATACCTCTTTACATTTTCTACAAGACAGCAGCAGAATCTGGAGTTTGAACCTTTTGTGAATTTTCTTTTGTGCTTGACTTGTGTAAACAGCAGGGCTGGTGCTGTAAGTATTTGCCAGCTCAGGCACCTGCTGCTGCACCGCACTCAGTCACAGAGACACTACACTAATAGTCCCTTCACCCTTGTTGAGCTGTTATTGACAAGGTACCATTTAGACCCTTCCTCAGCCCACGTCTCTCTCCCAGATCTCCTTGCCAGCTAGCTCTACGTGTCCCTCCCCAATAGCACAGGAGAGCTAATCAGAGTGGCGCTCCCAGCCTTATTAACTTGGGAACTGCTGGCCCATTCTAGTCTCTTTCCTTGATTTTTAAAATGTCCAGTACACATTGGAAAAACTGCCTGAAACATCCTCAGTGCTCTTCATATTCCACTGGATGATCTCTACCTTCCTGGTTGCCCATCCCCTGAGCTCCACACTCAACCTCTTAAAGCACCATTTCCCCCAACTACTTCACCTATGTGGTACTAGATCCAGTTCTGTCCTGCTAGAGTACTTTGCAGGTGGGCAGAGCCACATCCTAACACAGCACTCGGGCAGACCTGTTGGCCCACGCTTTCCTACTCTGCCTTGCCCTGATGCCAGCTCAGATAAGCCCCAACCACCCCACCTCCTCATCCTAGCCCAGAACCCCTGCCCCACAACATATTTGTTAAATGGACTTGAGAGGAAGAAATAATGCCCCTTTTAAACAGCCAATGTAGCACATCAGCAATGACCATATATATGCTGCTGCAAGTTATTAGTGGTGTTAGAATTCCAAGAAAATATTAATATGCATAAGAAATGTTAAAGCGGTGTTAAAATAGAGTTACAGCAGAGTTAAGGTGCATAGGGATGTACGAACGCAGTTCGGATGTTCGGAGTTTGGACTGAACTCGGTCTGTTCGTACGACCAAACCGAATGACCGAACAGAACTCAAACTGACTGAACAGTTCGGTATCATTCGGATGAGTTCAGTTGAGTTTGGGTGGCAAAAACATGACTGGAAGGCCCAGGGAGGGGGGGCAGCTGAGGAGCAGACGTCCTGGCACCAGAGGTGGAGAGGCTAGGATTGCAGCTATCCTGCCCAATCACCATCCCTTTTTTCCTCAGACCACTGGCTTCGCAGTCTGCGATTGGACATGGGCGACATGGGGCTAGGCTGCACAGAACCAATGGGGCTTGTGGTAAGGTGGGCGCAGCAAGTAACAAAAGTAATTGCCCTCCCCCTTTCCAACACCTTCTAAGCTAGCCACTGATCCTGTCAGCAGGCATTTTCAGAAGTCTCCCTCTCCCAGCAGTTTGTGTTCCTATTCCTAATCCATTGCCATCCTCCTCCTATTTCACCCATTCCCACACATTTACCTCCATAGTTTCATTTATTTAGATTAGATAGATTTAGGTGTTATTTTTATTTTTTACCCCTTCCCGTGTTCTTTCTTCCTACCCTCCATTGAATCCGTCCCTCCTCTCTGTATATATTCCATCCCTGATTCCCTTCCCCTGTTTTTGGATTTATTTAGAGTAGGATTAGATTGATTTAGGTTTCATTTCAGTTTTGTACCCCTCCCTGTGTTGTTTGTTGTGAGCTGTCTGTGTCCCGTCCCCCCCATCTCTGTGTGTGTGTGTGTTTGTGTGCGCATGCATGTGTGTGTATAGGTATTAGATAGATACTATAGATAGATAGTTGTAGGAGTTAGCTTAGTTAGATTTATCAAAACAAAAAACTTTAGTTTTAAAAAAGTTAACTGTGCAGCAGTTTTTAAAACTAAAAACTTTCCTCTTCAAAAACATCACAAAATCATTTTGACTCTAGCTTAAACTCCAAAAAACATATACATTCATTACAATTACAATTAAAAACACATTCAACTCCATACATTGCAACAAGATATAAACACCAAAAAACATGGGGTGAAAACAGACATGAAGCTAACCACCCTTTAACCACCCTTGGTGGTTATTTATGCATGTTGCACGGCTGCATAGAGCACCAATACAGCCCTGCAACATGCATAAATAACCACCAAGGGTGGTTAAAGGGTGGCTAGCGTCATGTCTGTTTTCACCCATGGAAATTATTTCAGAATTTGAGGAATATTTAATATTTTTCTGCATCACATAAATGTAATATATATATACTTAATTCCTTACCATACATACTTTTATTCATTTTTATCAATAACTAAACTTTCACATTTTTTACATTATTAAACTTTCATTTATTATCATAATTCAACAATGAACAATTTTTTCAGAGTGCATTAACTCTGTTTCATAACTGCAAACGATACCGATACCGAAAATAAAATCTTTGCAATTGATATCGGTATCGATATCGACAATAATGAAAATGTCTTTGCTAGCTTATCTGACTGGCAGTCAGATAGTCTTTACCAGCCTATCTGAGTGCCCTGCCTTCCCTACTGCCTTTCATGCCATGCTGCCTGTCTGCCCGCCCAGGTTGCAAAGCCCAAAGTCTGCCTCAGTCTGCCTGCCTTCTACTCATGCCACACTGCTTGTCCACCCGCCCTGTGGGCAAAGCTCAAAGCCTGCCTCAGTCTGCCTGCCTTCTGCTCATTCCACTCTGCCTGTCTGCCTGCCCTGTAGGCAAATCTTGAACCCTGTCCCAGCCTGCCTGCCTCTCATACCACTGGCCTGGTAATACCGCTGCTGCTGTCTGCTGGTCCATGGGTGCTCTGGCCAAGCAATCCTGCTGCTGCCGTCTGCTGCTGTTTGGGAGCTCTTCCCTTGAAAATCCTACCATCCTGGCTCCACAGGTGCGGCGCACAGGCAAATCTTGCTACTGCCGTCTCTGCTGTTACACGGGTTCTGTGCATGGGTAATCCAATGTCTGCTGCTGCTGCCAATGCCGCCTATGCTGTCTGTGCCAAGGGTTCTGCTGCTGGGCAATCCAATGTCCACTGCTGCTGTCCATGCTTCCTATGCTGTCGGTGATATGGGTTCTGTGCCCTGGCAATCCACTGTCTGCTACTGGGTCTCCACGTGATTCACCACCGGGAAAGGCTTGACCAATTGGCAGTAGAACTTCCTTAGTTCTGTTGAATACGAGCCAAGACTGCAATGCCCAGGCAATCCGGGGTGCCAAGCACCAAGCCTTCCCGGTCTCTGCTGCTGTCGCTGGGTCTCTGATGACCTGCCATGCCACCGCAGGCACCCCTGGGGGTCCCTGGAGCACCCCAAGCCTTGCGTCAGGTCCAAACGCTCGACCAAACCAAACTCAACCAAACCGAATGACCGAACCCGAACTCGGTTTTTGAACTGTACAATCGAACGGCTGAACAGCCGAACCCCGTTCTGTTTGCACATCCCTAATGTCTATTTTCACGCATAATTTCACTGATCCCTGGGGGTGAGGTGAGGCATATATATTTATTTATAAATAAATAAATTAGGGCTGGAACAAGATTCTGTCAAAATGGGAAATCTCATCAAAATCCTGGTTCCTAATATTGTCTCAGTCAAATTAAGAGCCTCTCAGTACTCAGTAATGTCTTGACCAACATTTTGTTTGTTGATTTACCAACTTTCTGCTTATGGGATCCCATTTACTGATTTGCCCTCCATTTCAAATCCTGAAAGTTAATAACAACGCAATACCACATTTTTTGCACTCCATTTCTCCTTGTACTTCCTTGTCACTCATTGGCTGTGTGGCAGGCCAGGATCTCTGAGCACTCCTGGCCCTTTAATGCAGCTAGCGGCAGCACAAGAGTTTCATGAGCAGAGCTGCAGGCACTGCCAGGTGGGTAGGACAGCGTTTAATTGTGGCTGCAGCTGTGTGAGGGTGTGATGCTAGTCAGTCCAGAGGTAGACATGCTGTGAGATGCCTCAGTCTGAAGTAGGCTATGATGAGATCAGGACCACAGAGGAAGCTGGCCCTGGAGATGGGAATGCCAGTGGGTTTATGGACTCTTGTTGTAAGTGGGGAGAATGGCTGGAGTAGTAGAACTGGGGCTGTGAGCCTGATACCAAGCCTGGGGACGGTTTGCTTATACAGAGAGTGAGACAACACACAATCGGGACCTTTGAGAGAGGTAATAACCAGAGTGGATCTGGCTGCAAGGACTCTGGAAGTCTGACCCAGAGACTAAGGGAGCTGCTGAGAGAAGCTGGAGAAAGCGGGGAGCCAAGAGACTGTAACCAGGGACTGAAGCCCTGCATAGAATCTGTTAGAAAGCAGGCCCAAAGCTGGGAGCCTGAGAGGAATATTGTATATACAGAGACTATGGGTGAAGGTATATTATTAGACATGTTCTTTAAAGAATGCAGAGTCATGCTCAGGGTGTTCCTGAACCTCTGACTGCCTAGAGGTGGGGTCAGGAATCTCAAGCCCATGAGCTAAATCTGGGCCCCACAGCTGTTTTTCATATAACCCCTTTCCAGTTCCTGGATCTCACCCATGGATCCAGTCCCTATCCTCAAAGCACTGGAATACTGATCTCAGGGGACGGAAGCAGCGATGAGGGCATGCACACAAGGAGAGGGGATGCTATTAGGGGAAATGTTCACACTCAGTTTTGATTCATCATAATACCACCTATCATGCTGAATGATATGGCAAAACCATCTATGTACGTCAAAACAGAGCTTTTGTGGGAAACTGCTTGAAAGGTACTGTATGTTATAGCAATGTTAGCCATCTGCTCAGCTAATATCAGTGTCATCTAGGGAGGTAAACATTATTAGCATCACCTTGGTGTCACTGGAATGGAAGCTGCGCAATAATCCTATGCTCTATTCATTCGTTAGCAAAATGAGGAAAGGAGAACATTTAAATGATTAAATAAAATTAATGCGTTTCAGGGTAATTCAGTGAGTTCAATCTCTGACTAGAGAGAGTGTGGTTGCTGTATTAGCCCCAAATGTAAGAGATGGTAACAGAGTGGTGCAGATGATACCTTTTATTGGACCAACTTCTGTAGGTGACAGTGGGCAGGCTTTGGGCCCACACAGGGCTTTTCCTCAGGCATGGGCTCAAATTACAAGAAGGTAGATTTCAGTTAGATTATAAGCAACTGATTTATTAATTATTTACGTATGTAGCACCAGCAATGTACCTGGGGCTGTACGACCAATAGTTAGAGAGGTCCCTGCCTCAAGGCACTTACACAATTTTGGTTTTTGTTTCTCTAGAGGGAAGGCTTTTGGTCTTCCCTTTTTAGTAGTTAAATTATATAAACAAAAAACCTACTGTTTTACAAACTTAGTTAAGGCAGATTCATACCAAGCAAACTTTAACAAACCTAGAAATTGTGTGTTAAGGCTCCCGCCTTAACTTCCACACCATGTAAGCAGTAAAGATGTTGTATGGCTTCGCATACTGTGCTCGCTTACAACTTAGGCTCCATGCACCCACACTTTGCCTTGGTCTTTCAGCTCCAATCCTCTTCCTTTGCAGGTTGGGGGCAACACTAAAGCTGAGCAGAATGCTATGTAAGTGTTTAATAAGAATTTGGGTACACGTTGACATTAAATGCATGGAAAGGCCAATAGAAGGAATGGAGGAAACATTAATCCTAATTTGGAATTAAATTGTATCTCATTAAGTGTTTCTGAAATAATACAATGGAGATGCATCTTTGGGAGTGGTGGAGGGGAGATGATGTGGAATAACAAAGGCAGCAGGGAGAGACAGTGGAATGACAGGGAGGAAGATATAAGGATGAAGAACAGGAGAAAAGAACTTGGTGGAATAATAGGAGGAATGACATAAGAAATTAGTAGAAACTCGAGATTGTTGGTGATGTAAATGATTGGGAGGAGTGATAGAGTATGGGAAACACTACTATGGTTCTATTAAGCACCATAGGTACGTCCTTGTTGTTTTACTCTGTATTGCCCCGTGTTTTTCAACTCCTATTCTGGGTGGTGGGGGGTTTTTGGGGGGGCGGGCAGGTTGTCATCTCACACAATGTGTCGCATTCTGTAGTAGAGATGATCTTCATTATATTGGTCAGGAGTCTTGTAATTTTGGGGGGAGGTGATTGAAGTTTATTGGGTAGTCCAGACGTCTGGGTTGTGTATCATCGGGTTGGAAGGTAATAGATTAAACTGGGAGTGCACTGGGGGTGGAAGCTGAAGTCCAAACTTTTCTGTCTTCTAACACTGAAGTGGTGCTTACTGGGTCACAGTCAGTGGGGGACAAATAAGTAGTGGGTTAGAGTACATGTGGATCTGAAATAAAAGGAATTTAAATGTAAGGGCATAACTGGTCAATGTAGTTGTTTGATGGTGGCATATTTACATGCTGGTAGTCACCTGTGTATTGGGGAGATGTATTTGATCTAGTGCCACAGAATGGAGATGTGAAATGTAAATGAAAGAGAAATTCTTGCCACGTTGGAAGTAGAGTACCGATGTAATACTAGACAGGGAGGAACGTACCATGCTAGCTTTAGTGTTGCCCCCCAACCTGCGAAGCCATACAACATGTTTACTGCTTACATGGTGTGGAAGTTAAGGCGGGAGCCTTAACACACAATTTATAGGTTTGTTAAAGTTTGTTTGGTATGAATCAGCCTTAACTAAGTTTGTAAAACTGTAGGTTTTTTGTTTATTTAATTTAACTACCAAAAATTTTTTTGTTTATCTACTTTGTGTGTTTTTTTAAAAAGTAGATTGTAAAAGTAATTCGAGATTTGATAGAAGTTGCTGAGACTGAGAGATTGTAGTAAAATGTACATTTTGTTACTTTCCATTTAGCATCTATGGCAAGTGGTTTGATAAGGAATGCAGAGCGATGAAGGGTTGTCTAGTGAGGTTGAAGAGACTCTGGGTTAAGGATCAGGTTGAGAGACGGTGGGAGCAATTTAAGATGTGTAGATCTGCCTACTTGAGGTTTCTGAGAGCCAAACGAACCACCTATTATAGTAAGTTGTGGACAGCTATGGCAATTGACGCAGCATCGGGGAATTTAAGTAGATTCTGGTCCTCCCTTATTGCTGTTATCAATCCCAAAACTAGGTTAGGCAGTCAAGCAATTTCCCCCTTGCAGTGGAGTCCTTTTTTGAAGAGCTCTATAGGGATCGAGAGTTGGGGTTGGACGATTTGGCCTATTCATCAGAGGGAGGGGATGACTGTATAAGGTGGGACGATGAGTTTTCTGAGACTATAATTGTTAGTTCCATTATGGCCTTAAAACGGAGCAAAGCAGCTGGGCCAGATAGGGTTACAACTGAGATTCTCCAGGCAGCCCCCAAGAGTTGGGCCTGATTTCTATCCAACTTATTTAGCACTGTAGCCAACACGGGCACCCCCCTCCATCTTGGTCATCTAGTTTTATAGTGCCCATTTATAAAAAGGGCCAGCCCCAGGACCCCTCCTGTTATAGACCCATTAGCTTGCTATCTATTGTAGGGAAATTATACACCAAACTTCTCTTTGACCAGTTGATTACATGGGTGGAGGAAAGGGCCATATTGTCAGATGAACAGTTTGGCTTTAGGAAGAATAGGTCAACTTTGGATTGCTGCTATATACTTCAGCACTTAATATTTAAATATCATAAAATAAAGAAAAGCAAACTCTTCTTGGTTTTCCTGGATCTAACAAAGGCTTTTGACACTGTTCCTAGGAACAGATTGTGGGCCAAACTGAAAAGACTAGGGTTAAGCGACAAATTGCTGCTCCCCATCGAACATCTCTACTCTAACAATAGTGCCCGGTTGAAAACGAGCGGAGGGTGGGGGTGCGTTGATGGGATCCCAATAAGGAGGGGGGTCCGGCAAGGATGTGTTCTGGCCCCCTGCTATTTAACCTCCATGTGTCTGATCTCTCGGACTTTATCAGGTCTGAGGATTTTCATGCTCCTAAGATCGGAGACGCTCCGTTGGGGTTCCTACAATTTGCTGATGATGTGGTTCTGATGGCCCAGATGGAGGTCGTCTTGCGTCGGGCCATCAGAGCCTTTCAGGATTACTGTGTGACAAACGGTTTGGAAATCAATTCAGCAAAGTCCAAGGTAATGATCATAGGGCAGAGGAAACTCCCCCTTGCTTGGAGGACGGTGGCGGGAGAGTTCAAGATGGTCAGATGGTTTGATTACTAGGGATGGGCGAACAGAACGCGGTTCAGCTGCGTTCGGTTCGGATGCGTTCGATTCGGCTGCGTTCAGTTCGTCCGTTTGGTTAGTTCGCCGGGTTAAGGGTTCGGCCCTTCGGTTCGGGTTCGACCGTTGGGAAATGTTTTGTTATGGGGGTTTTTTTGTGTTTTTTTAATACGGTTTTTTATTTGGTTTTATATGGGGGTTTTTTTTGTTTTTTATTTGGTTTTTTGGTTTTTATATGGGGTTTTTTAATTTAATTTTTTAATCTAATATTATATATCTATCTATCTACACTAAATCTAACTGCTATTAACTATTCTAAATGCTATGAACTAAATGGATTATCTAATAAGTATACAGGCCTACTCCTACAAACACTAAAACTAAATCACTAACGCTATCTCTATCACTAAGCTAACTCCTACAACAGTCTACTATCTCTAACCTATCTATCTATAGATATAGATATAGATATAGATATAGATATAGATATGGGATGGGGGGAATCACAAACAACACAAGGTTTCAGTTTAAGGTTTCAGTTTCATTTTAGTACAAAACTGAAATGAAACTTAAAGCAATCTAATAATCCTACTCAACGCCTGCTGTTCAGGAACAGTGACTAGCTCAGAAGGTGTTGGGAAGGGGGGAGGCAGATAGTTTCGTTTCTTGCAAGCCTCTCCACCCCTGGTGCCTGGAAGTCTGCTCCTCAGTGACTACCCCTCCCTGTCACGTCTGACCTTCCAGTGAACTTTTTTTGTCACCCGAACTCACCCGAACGCAATTCGAACTGACCGAACTGTTCAGTCATTTTGACGTTCGGAATTGAGTTTGGTTCGGTCAGTTCATGTTCGGATTCGGGTTTGGGTTCGGTCGTCCGAACAGGCCGAGTTCAGGCCAAACTCTGAACTTCCAAACCGCGTTTGTCCATCCCTATTGATTACCTGGGTGTTATCTTCTCTGCCAGTGGGTTCTGGGCTGCGCACCTCCAGCCAAGAGCTAATAAGGCCCATAGTGCGGTTAGGGACATTGCTAGAGCAGTAAATTTATCCAGGGGTGTTACTGTGTCAACATTTTTGGGGGTATACCGTGCTAAGGTTCCCCCAGCGGCAACCTTCGGGTTGGAGCTTATCCCAAACCCTGACGAGCGGGCTCTGGAAAGGACTCAGAACCTGTTCCTCCGACGTCTTCTCAGGGTTGGCCCAGGGGTTCCAGGGGCAATCATGAGGGCTGAAGTAGGCATGCTTTCCCTGATGGTAAGAGCCAAGCAGGCATACATTAGATATTGGCTGAGGTTATTGGCAAAACGGGAGTCAGCACGCCCGCTCCAATGCCTCAGGGAAGAGTTAACTACTACGGGGGCCTGTTTATATCCATGGGTTTTTAACTTATGGCAGATCATTAGGGAGCTTTGAGTACTTCCAGGGGAAGGGATTATGGGTTATTGAGTCTGAGGTAATCCAAAGAATCCAGGACACAGCTCACCAGGACGATCGAGGGAAGATTGCCCATTTCAAAGTGGCACCGAATTTGATATTTATCAAATTAACCTTTGGATTTGAGAATTATCTTGATTTATTAGTAAACCCAGAGTTGCGGCGGTGTTACACAAATTTCTGTTTCCAGTTAGTCAATACAGCAATTGTCGAGGGTAGGCATCGGCATATTCCTCACGAACAACACTACTGTTTATGTAGCCTAGAGGAACTGGACACCATTGAGCACTTCCTTTTATGATGTCCACAGCTTACTGTGCTAAGGTCAACTTGGCTGGCCCCGTTGTTACTTGCTAATTGTGGTGCTGATCGGGGAGGAAGTTATGAGACGTTATTGGCGCTGACTGGCAGGGATGATATTTTGGCCATTGCGACATTTGTTAGGTTGATGATTAGAAGGAGAGATTTTATTAAAACTAGGCAGGCCATGATGGTTGATAACTAAAAGGGGAAGGAGGAAGAAAGGGAAAGAGACACCTTCCACCTATTTTACCTATTTTATGTATTATTATATTATAAGATGCTATATTAGTTAGGGGCTGGGGAGGGGCATCATCACCCTATACTTACACTTGTGGTGGCACCAACAGTGGGTCTCATCTTATTTCTTGGACTGGTATTTCCATAGCTGACAGTCTAGTAAACCACTGACTGCAAGATGATGTCAAAAGCATAGTATCTAAATATGAATTTGTAAGCCTTTATATATGAACTAAAGGGATGCACTGATGCCCAACGTTCCAAGCCCTGACCCCACTATGCACCTTACTATGTATTTATTGTATTTATTGTATTTAATGTTTTATTGGATGTGTTGGGTCATGGCGAGAGCTAGCACCTGTAATCATAAATACTTACTTACTTACTTACTTTCCACCCAGAGCCCCACTCCTGCTCCCTCAGCCTTCTGTCCCCACAGAGCCCACCCATTTGCTACCTCAGCCTGCTCCGCCCCAGAGACCACCCTCCTGTTCCCTCATCCCCCTCCCCCAGCAGAGTTCACCTTCCTGCTTCCTCCCCGAGTCCTGTCCTGCTCCCTCCTCCCACAGAGCCCCTCTACTGCTCGCTCAGCCCCCTATCCCCAGAGCCCCCTCCCTCACAGAGCCCCCTTCTGCTCCCTCAGCCCCCTCCCGCTCCTACTCCCTCAGCCGCCAACCCCCGAGTTCCCTCCTGCTCTCCCAACGCCCTCTTGGTACTCTCTCAGCTTCTGCCCCTCCTGCTCTGAGCCTCCTTCCCCCAGAGCCACCCTCCTCCTCCCAGAGCCCCCTCCCTCACAGAGCCTCCCCTCTGCTCCCTGAGCCCCCTCTTCCCACAGATCTCCTCCCCAAGTCCCCTCCTGCTCTGTCCTCCCAC